>PVIC010052982.1:0-11991 GCA_004025085.1 Thryonomys swinderianus | reverse complement strand
AATTACCTTGTAGACAAATAATAACAGAATGCAGTAGATCCAATGACTACCACCTCTTAAGCACTCGGTGTGTGTCAAGTAGCTCTTTCATATGACAAATATTAAGTGCCTGGGTGAGTCTGGTATTTTTATGAGATGCTGGAGATGCAGAGCTGAACACCATACATTCCTGCAGACGTGCTCGTGCTTTTGTGCACTATGAAATAGATGGACATCAATTCCATCCCCAGAGGGAGAACCAGAGAAGGAGGAAGGGAAGGAAAGAATGTAAGAGCCTCCTTTCTTCTTCTGTCTGCATCACACCTTCTCCATTTCAAGACACTCCTGCCCCTGCTGGTGTTAATGTGCCTGAGGCTCTGGAAGCAGCTCCAGGCCTCCAAGTCCAGCTGTAGACACAGTAGCAGCCTTATGTGAGTTATTTAATTTCGAATCCCAATGGTCTCAAGTGGAGTGAAAACTGGAATGAGTGATGTCCCTAGTTTTAAACTTATGATAATGAAAGTATTCACTTGAGGCATGAATATAGTGGTATGGAAACTCAAGTTATTATTACTAGCTATTCTAGTGATACTATGTTTATAATCTGAAAGTTTTCTTTTTTTCTACCAGTATAAATCAGTTAACTTTTTTATACCTTATGGCCAATTATTTGTCTGTTAAGGGCAGAACCAGTACAAAAAAAAAAACTCTTTTGGGGAGAGGGTACGTGTGTGTTAGTGTATAGTTTTCATGAATAATATGAAATAAAAAAGATAGTGGGTACTGGGGATTTAGCTCAGTGGTGCTGTGTCTATTTTGAAAGCACATGGTCCCGAGTTTCATCCCCCAGTACCAGAAACCAACAAAAAGACAGTGGGAAGTATGGGCACCAGAATCCACATAAAAGTTTTAAAATTTTCACCATCAGTAAGTGCCAAACTAATAGTTGAAAGCTCTGAATTTCTCTTGGTAGTCAAGTATAGAAAATCAACCTTCCTCTCTCTCTCCACCCCCCCTGTTTCTTTTCTTTTCATGGGATTGAACCCATGATCCTCTCACTGGGCTACACTTTCAGACATTGTTAGGTTGCTTGATTGACAGGGTCTTGCTAAATGGCCCATGCTGGGCTCAAATTTGCAATATACTTGCTTCAGCCTCCTAGAGTGCTAGGTTTACAGGTAGATAATATTTCTTTCTTTTCTTTTTTTTGGAGACAGGGTCCTACTTTGTAGTTCAGGCTGGCCCTGACCTCACTAGGTAGCTCAGGCAGGCCTCAAACTCAGTAATCCTCCTGCCTCTGCCTACTGAGTGCTGGGATTACAGGCGTGAGCCACCACTCCCAGCATTGTGGGATGTGGTACTGATTGCTGGTGGGTGTGAGTCACCATGCCCAATATCATATCATTGTATGTGGTTACCGGGATCAAAACAGGGATTTTTGGCTTGCTAGGCAGGTGGCAGAACCACTGAGCTAAATCTCTGGCCCCTAGATAATATTTCTTAATGTGACTATCTGCATGTGTACTTGAAATGTGTAAAATAGAGACAATTTGTAAAAGAGAGCTGCTGTTGTGAAATTAGGCATTAAAGTGGGAGTTTTATAAAATATACATTATAAATTTTATTATCACACAGAAGCCTGGTGAAGCTAGAAACCAAATTCCCAGTAACTAGTTCTTTAGTTAATATTTCTAATCCTCTTTTGAAAGTGGGGACACTAGGTAATTCTATGTATTAGAGGAATATGCCAGAAGAAATCTGTATATGTGTTCTACTACAAAATTCTATGGATTTGGTATCATCCTAGAGGGTCCCAGCAATTGGGACAGTGTCACTGGAAAACGAAATACTCATCAGTAGTTTCTGCTGTCTGTGAGGCGGTAGCAGCAGATTGCAGGCTCAGTGTATGCCCCTCGAGTTCTTCAGTCTGGCACAGGCAGTCTGAGAGAGAGGAAGAAGTACTCAGAGGTTTTGGAAGGACGTGTGCAGCTTTTGTCTAGGACCAGTGAGGCAGCCTAGTGAGGCTCCTAGCAGACTTCTGCAAAGAGCCTAGTGTGGGTTTCTGGTGAATCCGGCTGTATGTACCCTCCTTATGGAACATTCCTGAAGTTAAGGGGCAGAGTTATATTTAGTATCCTCCTATTGGTTGAAAAATATATGTTTCCATCCTTAATTTACATATGGACACAGTAATTCTATTGGTTACAAGCTTGCAAGTCCCATTGGCTGATACAGCACCCTGGGTAGAAAGTTCCATTGGTTAGAAGAGTGCACTGAATTTCACCTCCTAAGTATAACAAAACTGAGAACAAAGAAATTTCTGAGCTGGAGGAAGCCAAGTCTAGGCAGGCCTGTGTTAGGAGGTGCCAACCCCTAAATGTAACAAAAAGCTGTGGAGCATGACTCAGCAGTAAATGTAACAAAGATTGCAAAGCTAATCAAGAAGAGGGGTTGCTCAGCTACAAGGGCTTTCCCAAGAGACAGGCTAGAATTTTTCAAGAATAAGAACTTCATTTTCCTTTTCAATGCCACCTGGTACATTTCTCTCATGGCATTGAGAAGCAGCAAGTGCAGGATGGTAGGATGGAATATAAAGCACCCAACACTCCATGAGAAAAGATTTTCCTTTTTAGAAGCCAGAGCAGAATTATGAAACCTGGAAAGATTGGATTATTCTTTTCTTTGTGATGTGGGTTCCCCCACCCTCATCCCATCCTACCAGGAGCCCACACAAATCCAACTGTTAGTTATTGGAAGACTAGAACCCAAATAGCAGGGGAGACTTTCATGTGTAAATAAAAATATAATCTAGTAATGAAAAATGAAAAAATGTATTTGAATATTCTTGAAATCATAATGCTGTTTACATACTTTAACTCAGTTATGGTTACCTTTTTTCATGTTTAATCAAGCATGTGTGTTTTTGGTATTGGAGTGACTACCACATCCTTTCTGGGCTTTTACTGACTGTTCAATGAATTGGGTAGAAATAGCATTGAAGGGAAGGTTTATTTATTTATTTTTTTGTTAGTTTTTTTTTGAGACAGGGTCTCGCTTTGTAGTTAAGGCTGGCCCTGAACTCACTGTGTAGCCCAAGTTAGCCTTGAATTCACAGCAATCCTCCTGCCTCTACCTACCGAGTGCTGGGATTACAGGTGTGAGCCACCATGGCCAGCATTGTGGTGTGTGGTACTGAGGATCAAACTCAGGACCTTGTGCTTGCCAGGCAGATGCCAGAACCCCTGAGCTAAATCCCTGGCCCTGAAAGTTTAATGTTTAAGGCAAAAGAAGAAGGAAAGCTGGGCTTGGTGCCTCAAGTCAGTAATCCCAGCACTTGGGAGGCAGAGGCAGGAGGATTGCTGAGTTTGAGGCTTGCCTGGGCTACATAGTGAGCTCAGGGCCAGCCTGAACTACAAAGTGGGACCCTGTTTAAAAAAAAAAGTACTCTGAAAAGAAGTGCTCTGTAGGGTGAGTGTAGGCCAGTTAAAATAGGAAAAGAACAAGAAAACAAAACATTCGGTAGCATGAGCATGGCTGGTAGGAAGGCCACAGCAGCGATGGGTTTAATGACCGCCATCTTTTATATCATCTTTCTGATGTCAGTTCTAAATTGTCCCATCAAAACCCACTATTCTGTGCCACAAGCTTGATATCAGATGGAGGGCTTGGTTTTAGCTAATGCCAGATGACTGGTATCAGGTGCAGGGCTTTGGTTGCTCTTGTTAAGTTTCAGAAGAACTGAAGACAGTATCCCCTGATGAGCATTAGATGTACAGCTTGGGTTTATCCCATTAAGACCTAATGGGCAGGTCACCCACAATTACCCAGGTGCTTTGCCATGCCCTGATCTTCTGCCCCACGTATCTAATGCCTGCTTATTCCTTCCTCACCCAGTTTTGGTACCTGCCTTGTGGTAGATGCTGGGGCTATTGGCATATCTATCTAAAAAGATCCCTGCTCTCAAGTTGCTAGACGCAAAACTATTTTTTAAAATGTCTTTGTCTGTGTCATGGTAGGTGCATATTTCATCAGTGCTCATCTTATATAGTCATACCTAAAAGACAACCGAAACCCTAGAAACACCAGGCTTTTGCATGGGATCTTTGTATTCAGTGGGCAGTAGGTTATGTGGTCTGTATGGTGAAGAGAATAATAAGTGGGGGATTTGGGAAAGAGCCTACAGAAGGTACTTGTGGAGAAGGGTTCTTAGCAACACTGAGTTTGAGTAACGCTGTGCCTCTGGTATAACACATTTAGAATATCAGAAGACATGGTTATTGGTTTCTGAAATACAGATTTAATTTTTGACTCTAAATACAACTCACTGAAGTGGACACTATGACCTTGCCCCAGACCTCACCCACAGCTCTTGTTCTTTTATCTCCTTGGAGTGCCACAAAGTACCAGAGACCTGGTGGTTTAACAGAATTTGGCTTTATAGCTCTATGGCAAGAAATCTAAAATCAAGGTGCGGGGAGAGCCATGCTCCTTCCAGAAGCTTGAGAGGAGGATGCATCCTGGTTCATTCGGCTTCTGCTAACCCAGGTGTTCCTTAGTGTGTGGCAGAATAACTCCAGTTTCTGCCTTTTATTTCATGTGGCCATCTCTCTTTTCCATATCTCTGTCCAAATTTTCCATGTGTCATAAATGTACTAGTCATAATGACTTATGGACCATACTGATTCAGTAGAACCTTATTATAACTTGATTACATTTGGAAAGATTTTTTTTTTTTTTGAGACAGAGTCTCACTTTGTAGTTCAGGCTGGCCCTGAGCTCACTATGTAGCCCAGGCAAACCTCGAACTCAGCAATCCTCCTGCCTCTGCCTCCCGACTGCTGAGATGACCGGCATGAGCCACCACGCCCACCTGGCACTGTGGTGTGTGGTACTGATTGCTGGTGGGCATGAGTCACCACTCCCAGCATTGTTGTATGTGGTTTCCAGGAATCGAACCAGGGATCTTGTGCTTGCTGGGCATGCGCTAGAACCACTGAGCTAAATCTCTGGCCCTTGGAATGATTTTTTTTTAAATTAGGTTACATTCACAGATAAAGAAGCTTAAGACTTGCTTGTACTTTTTTGAGGGGTGGGAAACTCAATCTGTAACATCTTGATTATTTATACAGACTTATTGACAAGATATCCCTATGGCACATTTTTTAATACTCCCTTTTATAAAAAAACACATCTTCTTTAGTCCTATGGCACTTTTAATAATGGTTTAGGAAAGTTCATTTTTGTATAATCATATTCTTCTCACTGGATATACAGTTAAGGGAGAGGGCAATGAGCTAACTTTCAGTTTATTAAACAGCTCTGAAGGTCACAAACCCAATTAAACTTACTAAACAGAAATTATAAGCAAAATTTTGCATTGCACCAAAGAGTATTAATCCACCAGCCTTTGAGAGAAAATTTAGAAGGAATGTAAATACCCTTACTGAGACTAGATGCTGTACGGCACATTCTGGAGCTATTAAGTAGTGTAGTGCCGTGAATTATGGCTTAGAAAACAAGTGTCAATGCCGGTAGGCTCTCCTTTTCCAAAGTGTCATTTGGTATTATAGAAGATGAGTTAAAGCTACCACCAAACCAACTGCAACAGAAGCGTCCCATCTTAGATAATAGGAGCTCTTTCTTCTTGTCTTTCATCTCAAAGTGCCAGTAGTACTCTGGGAGCTCTGCCTAGCGTGCTAACTTCTAGTGCTGTCATGTTCTCTTTGCTTTCTTCTCAAGAAGAAAATAACCATGAAAACATCCACTGAGGGGGAAAATGACATTAAATCAGAAGAAATTAATGATCAAGATAAATTAACCTGGCAACCAAGGCATGATACTGGATATTACATGGAGTCTTCTATCATGAGAAGTCAAGTTTTGTGCTTTGGTTTTATGTTGTTTTGTATTCTGTCAGTTTCTCAGGGCATGTGGTGTTGTTCCCTGTGAAAATGGAAATTATTTTATATGAAATGAATAACAGACATAAAGTCTCCCAACATAAATATAATAGAACACATTGAACCTTGACATCTAGAGCTAAGTAGAAATTGTTGATAGGACTTTTGCCATGGTTTGCAATGGTTCTAACAGTGATGAAAAGTACCTTTAATTGACCTTTAATTGTGCCAGATGGATGGTTGTAAAACTTAAACCATCGCGCCTGAGATTTAGCTCAGTGGTTCCGGCGCCTGCCTCGCAAACGCAAGGTCCTGAGTTTGATCCCCAGTAACCACATACAATGCTGGGCGTGGTAACTCACTCCCACCAGCCATCAATACCACATACCACAGTGCTGGGCGTGGTGATTTCATGCCTGTCATCCCAGCACTCGGGAGACAGAGGCAGGAGTATTGCTGAGTTCCAGGCTTGCCTGGGCTACATAGTGAGCTCAGGGCCAGCCTGGACTACAAAGCGAGACCCTGTCTAAAAAAAAAACTTAAACCATCTTCCGGTATGTCAAGAAAATGTGTATATTCTAGATTAGGATTTGATAATATAAACTGACAATTTAGGGCTGTAATTTAGCTCAATATTTTTAAAAAATGAACTTATTGGTACATTTTAGGAATACATTATGATTGCATTCCTCATTAAGAATTTTTCTTTGTAGATAGCACATCTTGATTCTCATTTTCCTGCCCTTCTTCCTTCAACCTCCCCACCCCCTATTTCATAAACTTTATTTCCATTTTTCCTTTTTACCATCAAAATTTTCCTATCCCTTCTTTGTTTTTCCCTGCCCCACCTCACTTCTCCTTCCCTTCTGAAAATTTTCTCTATTTCACAATACCTATCATACATTGTGAACCTCATTTACACCTTGAGTTTTTCACACTCGAGAAATGATGTGGTTATTTACACATCTGTGTCCTATTTATTTCACTTACAAGTATAGCCTCAAGGTGCGTCCATTTAGGTATAAATGTCTCTAATTTGTAATCCTTTAAGGCTGAGTAATACTCCATTTTATTTTTTAAAATCAACCCATATATTCTTCATCCAGTCTTCAGTTGATGGGTATTTGAGCTGTTTCCAAGATTTAGCCGTTTTAAACTAAACTGCTATAAACATGGGCACACATATGTTGGTGTGCTATGATGCTTTCAATTCTTTTGTGAGTATTCCTAGCAGGGAAATATCATGGTCAAATGGTATCTTGAATTCTAGGTTTTTGAGGAATCTCCACACTGATCTCCATAGTAGTTGCACCAGTCTACATTTCCACCAACAATAGAGAAGTGATCCTTTTTCACTACAGCCCACCAGCATTTGTTGTTGGTTGATTTCATCACAGCAACCATTCTCTGTGGAGTGAGATGAAATTTCAGTGTTGCTTTCATTTGCATCTCTCAGATGATTAGTGATGTTGAACACTTTCATATGTTTCTTGGTTGCTATTCTTCATCTGAAAAGTATCTATTCATTTCAGATACCTATTTTTGAATTGGGTCTTTATGTCGTAGGGCCTTATTTTTTAAAGTTCATAATATATTCTAGATAATAGTATTTGTCTGTGGAAAAGCTGGTAAAATTTTTCTCCCAAATTATAGGTTGCCTTTTTGCTCTGTTACTAGTTTCTCTTGCTGTCCAGAAACATTTTAATAAGATGAGATTCCAGCTGTTGATTTTTTTCTGTTAGTTTCTGTGCCGCAGAAGTTTTGTTCATAAAGTCTTTTCCTATGCCAGTATCTCCAAGACTTCTACCTAACCTACATTCAAGCAAGTTTAGTGTTCCTGTTTTTATATTTGGGTCTGTAATCCACTTTGATTTCAGTTTAGTGCATGGTGAAAAACATAGCTAGTATTAATCTTTCTTAGGTTGAAAGTTAGTTTTTCCAGTATCATTTGTTAAAGAGTCTATTTTTCCTGCATTGAGGGTGTTTGGCTCCTTTGTCAAAGATGATGTGGGTTAGTATATCCTGAGTCATTTCCGCATCTTCTAGTCAGTTTTATTGTTCCTCAGATCTCTTTCTGAGGTACCATGCTGTTTTTTTTTTTCACAGTGGCTTTGTAGTATAGTTTCAAGGTGGGACTTATGATACCTCTTGCTACATCTTTGTTGCCTAGAATTGCTTTTGCTATTCTAGGACTCTTCTGGGATTCCAGTTGATTTTTTGGATTATTTTCTCTAGTTCTGTGAACTTTACTATTGAGATTTCAGTCAGAGTTTTATTAAATCTATATAGCAGTTTTGGGAGCATGGCCATTTTTACAGTATTGATTCTTCCTACCCAGGAACAAGGGATGTCTTTGCATTTTCTGATAGCCTCTTCTGTCTCTTTTTCAAAGTGTTGTAGCTTTCAGGGCAGAGTTCTTTCACCTCCTTTGTTAGAATAATCATTCTAACAGTATATTTCATTTTTTTGGGATACTATTGTGAAAGGAATTGTTTCCCCAATTTTTCTCTCAATGAGTCTATTGATCTTTGAGTTTTTACCTTGTATCCAGCAACTGTACTGAACCTGGTGATTAAGTCTAGCAGTTTTTTGGCTGTAATTTTTTAGGATCTTCCACATAGAGTATCATGTCATCAGGAAATAATAACAGCTTAACTTCCTCCTTTCCTACCTTTATTCTTTTTATTTTTTCTCTTGTCTAATTGCCATGGCTAATGTTTCCAGCATTGTACTGAACAAGAGTGATGATACTGGACATCCTTGTCTTGTTCCTGATCTTAATGCGAAGTGTCAGTTTTTGACTATTTAATATGTAGCTAGCTATTGGTTTCTTGTGAATAGCTTTTATTAAGTTGGGATAAGGGCCGTCTATTCCAATTTTCTGTGGAGCTTTAATCATGAAAAGGTGTTGGATTTTGTCAAATGCTTTTTCTCCATCTATTGGGATGATCATATGGTTTTTGTCTTTGAGTCGGTTAGTATAGTATATTTCATTTACTTATTTATATATATTGAGACATTTCTGCATTTCTGGGATAAATTCAATTTGATCAGGGTGTATGAACTTCTTGATGTCCCTCTGTTTGCCAGTGTCTTATTGAAGATTCATTAGAGAGATTGGCCCATCATTCTCTTTTTTGGTTGGATCTTCAGCTTTAGGAATCAAGGTAAAGGCTGCTTCCAGCAATGAATTTGGAAGTATTGCTTCCCTTTTGATTTCATTCAAGAATCTGAGAAGGAGTGGCATTAGCTCCTCCCTAAATTTCTTGTAGACTAAGCAGTGAAACCATCAGGAGCCAGACTTTGCTTTGCCAGTAGGTTTTTAATTATACTTTCAATTTCACTGATTGATATAGGTACGTTTAGATTTTTTTCATTTTCTTTGTTCAGCTTTGGTAGTTCATGTGTCTAGGAATGTGTCCATTTCCTTTGTGTTTTCCATTTTGTTAGAGTACAGGTTTTCCAAGTATGTTTTGACTATCCTCAAGATTTCTGCTAGATCTGTTGTGGTTTTACCATTCTATTCATAATTAGATGGCTTTTTTTTTTGGATAAGGTTGCCTGAGGGTTTGTCAAATTTGTTTATTCTTTCAAAGAGTGAATTCTTCAATTTGTTTTTTTTTATCATTCTCTTAGTCTCCATTAATTTCTGCTCTGAGCCTTACAATTTCCTCCTTTGTAAGAGCTTTGGGCTTGTCTTGCCCTTGCTTTTCCAAGGAGCTTGAGGTTTAGCATTATTTGTTTACCATTGTTGTTTAATTGAGCTCACTCTGTTTTCCTAGTGATGGGCATTCAGTGCTATGAATTTCTTTTGTAGAACTGCTTGCGTTGTGTTCCATAGATTCCTGTATGTTGTACTAGCACTATCATTTAATTGTAGAAATTGTCTGATTTCTTTAATTTCTTCTGTGATCCATTGGTTATTCAGGAGAGGGTTATTCAATTTTCATCTGTTTGTGAAGTTCTCAGAATTTCTTTTGCTATTGATCTCCAATTTCAAGGCACTATGGACTAACAGGGATAACTTCAATTCCTTTGCCTTTACTTAAACATCCTCTATGAACTAGCATGTGGTCTACTTTGGAGAATTACCCACGTGCAGCTGAGAAGAATGTGTATTTTGATTTTGTGGTGTAGAATACTCTGCAGATGTTACTTAACTCCATTTGTTCAAAAGTTTGATTCAGTTCTAGTATTTCATTGTTGATTTTTTGTCTACTTGATCTATTTGTGACAGTGGGGTATTTAGGTCTCCACTACTGTTGTACTCATGCTTATTTGGTGTTTCCACTCCATTAATATTTGTTTTATATAGTTGGTATGTAACCTTTGGTTCATATATATATATATATATATATATTTATGAATGTTGTATCTTCTTCTTTGTTTACTGTACAAGGATGTAGTGATCTTCTTGTTATCTTTTAATTAGTTTTGGTTTGAAATCTACTTTGTCTGCAAGTAAGATAGCCACTCCTACTTTTTTGCTGTTTCCTGACTCGTGGAGAATTGTTTTCCATCCTTTTACTTTTGGCCTATGAATTTCTTTTTGAGTTCAGTGTGTTTCTTGACTATAGCATATTGTTGTATCTTGCTTCTTTTTTTTTTTTGCTTTTGTGGAGACAGGGTCTCGCTTTGTAGTTCAGGCTGGCCCTGAGCTCACTATGGTGCCCAGGCAAGCCGCCGCGAACTCAGCAATCCTCCTGTCTCTGTGTATCTTGCTTCTTAATCTATTCTGCCAGTATATTTCTTGTAATTGGTAAATTGAGGTCATTAGTATTGATGGTTATAACTGTGAGATGCTGACTTATCCTTATCATGATATTTTTCTGTTGTTGGCTCTTGTATTATTATTATTTTTAAAACTCCCACCTGTTGGGAACAATCCAATTTGGGAAAATTAATTGGACAATTAGGAGTATGGCTGGGTCAAGCTTTCCTCCCTGTAGACCAGCTATGACATATGAGGACCTGAGGACTTCACTCTATCTTCACCTCTGAGTGACCTGTTATGCTTGTTACTTCTGATGTAACCAATGTGTTGTGCTCTGAGTGACCTGTCATATTTGTTAGTCATGAGATATCAGCTGGCTGAGTGGCCTGTTATATTTGTTACTTCTAATATACTGAAACTATTGTCCTGTGAGTGACCTGTAACACTGATGGCTCTGGAGGTACTGAATAAAAGCTGTGGGAAGCTCAGGTCAGTCCAGAGTAGCATGGATCAGGCCCAAGCTCAGCTTCTTCTCTAAGTCTCATTTCTGCCTAATTATTAATGATTTTGCCATGTGCTGTCAGACTCACAGGAAAGTACAACTTAATGAAAATGTTCTAATTATGTTCCTTTCCCCTGTCCCCCCAACCCCTTTTCTGTTTAATTTCTTGCCTTGCCTAATGGCTTCACTGTCAGGCCTCATGGAATTGTGATTCTCTTTGTCTTTTTGTAGAATACTGTTTAGAATCTTTTGGAGTGTTGGTTTGGTATTCATTAAATTTCTCAGGTGTTCTTTGTCATGAAAGTATTTCCCCATTGATTTTGAACAATAGTTTTGCAGGATATGTCAATCTATGTTGGAGACTGTTTTTGGGGCTTGAAATACTTCACTCCAGGCTCACCTTGACTTGAGGGCTTGTCTTGAAAATTCTGCTGTAATTCTGATGGGCTTTCCTTTGTATGTGATATGATTCTTTTCTCTAACTGCTTTCAATATTTCATTCTTCTGTTGTATTTCTGTTATCTTCACTATTATATGCCTAAGACTAGATTTTTTTTTTTTTTACTCATGGCTAGTTGGAATATGTTTCACTTATATGTATATCAATTTTTTTTCTCCAGTTTGGGAAGTTTCTGACCTTTACTTCTGTGAACAGTTTTTCTTTTGTGTCACTTGCACTATCTCCTATATTTCATTGACTCTGATCAGCCTTAGATTATTCTTCTTGCCATTGTTTGGCAGCTGCTGGATTGATTTCTCACAGTCCCTTACAAGTTTTAGAACTCTTTCTTTTCCCGGTCACTAATTACAACCCCATCTTCTATGTCTGAGATTTGTCTTTGCATTCACTAGTTTTACTCTGTAAACTTCAAATGGAGTTTTTAATCTCTTGGATT
>PVIC010052981.1:0-12039 GCA_004025085.1 Thryonomys swinderianus | reverse complement strand
GTCTCTGCCTCCCGAGTGCTGGGATTACAGGCGTGAGCCACCACGCCCAGCATTCTATGTGGTAACCGGGGATCGAACTCAGGTCCTTACGCTTGCGAGGCAGGCGCCGGAACCACTGAGCTAACCCTCCGGCCCTTTTTAAATTTTTTTATTCAGTACTGGAGTGGAAACTGGGGCCTTTGAACCTGCTAGGCAGGCTCCATCCTGAATCCTTTATTTTGCATTTTGAGATAGAGTCTTGCTATGTTGCCCGGGCTGGGCTTGGACTTGGAATGCTTCTGCCTCAGCCTCCCCACAGCTGGGACGGAGGTGGGCGATGCGGCACCAGGCCCACAAACACTGCTCACATTCGCTGGACTCTGAGCGGCCATCTCCGAGCTCTGCCGCCCAGACGCGCGTTTCCTTCTCCAGCGGAGGGTGCACCTGGCTGCCTGTGCTCCGGGCTCCAGGCTGCGTGGCCGTGAGTGCCGGGAGCTGGGCTCAGCAGCTGCCCCATCTCATCTGCAGGGTGAGGTCCAAGCTTCTAAACTCCTCATGCAGCTTCTCGTGTCCTCCCGAGGCGGGCCGGAGCCGTGGGCCCAGCCGGAAGCAGGCCGTCGCGGGAGGCAGGCCGGGGTCCATGGCTGTTCTCCTCCGGTCATTTTCCTTACTGGGCAGGACGGGCACCTCCCTGGCCTGAGCTCCTAGAAGGGTGGCGAGCAGAAGACTGCAGATCTGACACTCAGACTCCACCGTTTCGGGTCAGCACGTGGTGAGGGCTGCCGTGGTGCCGCGTGCCTGTCACGTGAGCACTCGGGACAGAGGCAGGAGGGTCACCGCGAGTCCGGGGCCGGGCCGGGCTAGCCGAGGCCCAGCCTTAGGAATGAAAAGCAGACAACAACGAGCTGGGGTGCAGCTTGGCGGTGAGCGCCCTGGAGTCGGACCCTGGGGAAGGTGCAGAGGGAAGATGGGCAGAGGCTGCTGGACGCCACTGGCCAGCGCTCCGCCGGCCTCGGGGACAAGGGCCAGGCCGGCCCAGGTGCCCCTTCGTGAGGCCTGTGCAGTGGAGACTTCGCCCGAAGAGCGTGAGGACGTGAGCGGTGTTCCTGGCAGGTGCAGCGGGGCAGCCTCCCTCCCCGAACGGCGGGGTCACTTGAGGTCAGTTCCTGGCCCCAGGGACAGTGCTGAGGCAGGGTTAGGACAGCCCAGGGACCTCAGTGGTGCAGTGGTGTCTCGTGTGTGTGTGTGTGTGTGTGTGTGCACGTGCGCGCGTGCATGCGTGCATGAGCAGGAACAGCCTGTGACAGGGAAGATGGCTGTTTTGTCCTTAGTCAAACTTTGACTGTAAGGCAGGCAAGGTGGCGCATGTCTATAATCTGGCATACGAGAGGCTGAGGCAGGAAGATCACCGCTAGTTCGAGACCACATGGGCCACTCTATCTCAAATAACCAAAAACACCAAACACAAATATTTTCTCTTTTTTTCCCTTTTTGCAGTACTGGGGGTTGAATCCAGACCTTTCACGTTGAGCTGCAGCCCCCAGCCCTTTTTATTTTTTTTATTTTCAGACTGAGTTGCTGAGTCACCAAGTTGCCTTCTCCTGCCTCAGCCTCCCACCGTGCTGGGGGGACAGATACGTACCACCACGCCCAGCTCAAGACATAATCACTCAGGACACGGTGTGTCGAGTGGCACGGTCCCTGGTGTCTCCCGGGGGCACGCTGGGTCAGTGAGGCGAAGCGGCTGGCGCCTAATGTCAGCCGGAGCGCCCAGTGGAATGGTCTCGGCAGAGTCCCCTGGCCCTGGCCCCTCCCACTCGGGGCACCACACAAGCCCGGCAGGGCCGCAGCCTCTTCCGGATACCTAACTTGCCCTCCTAGATGCAGCACGGTGTGTGTGTGGAGAGCCCCGAGTCTCAGGCCTCTGTCCCCAAGCCCGTCAGGAGGAGGACCCAAAACCTGTCTGTCACCACATGGAGCCTGGTGCTCGGTGATGCCATTAAAGTCATTTTGCTGGGTGCAGTGGCCACGCCTGTCATCCTGGCCACTTGGGAGGCTGAGGAAGGAGCATCTCGAGGTTGAGGCCATCATGGGCAACTTTTGTGCATCCCTTTTTTGAAATAAAAAAAAAGGAAAAAGGGCTAGAGTTGGAGCTCAGAGGTGAGAACTTGCCTAGCATACATGAGGACCTGGACCTCGTCCCCAGTTCTACGCAAAAGAAAAAGTAGCTATTTTTCTATAGAAAAATATCAGGACAGTCATATAGCCGAGGGGACCCCGCCTGAGGAGCGTGAGGAGCGTGAGCTGCGTTCCTGGCAGGTGCGGGCAGGCGGGCAGAGACCTCGGGACAAGCTTTTCCACCGACGGGATCTGCTAGGGACCGAGGGCGAGCACGTGGCCTGCGGAGCTTGGAGTGGCAGGAGGGCGTGAGCCTGTCCGGGACGCCAGTCTCCTCTGCGATGGCCCTGGGAGCGCGAGTCCGCGCAGCAGAGGAGCCCAGATGCCAGAGGCCGGGACGCTGTGCCACCTGAGGACCCCGCAGGGCGTGAGCTTCAGGGCAGGCCCCGGAGTCTGTCGGCACGCGGGGAGCCGCTGCGCGCAGAGTACAGGCGGTGCCACACTGGCCGCGCCACTCAGAGCGAGCGACCGCAGGCCTCTTCCCCTCGGGCTCCTGCTCACGTGGCACGAGGGTTGCCCTCTCAGGCCTGTAGTTTGAGTGGCTTGGAAGGCTGAGGCAGGAGGATCTCTTGAGTCCAAGAGTTCAAGGCCAGCCTGGCTGACTCAGTGAGACCCTGTCTCTAACAACAGCTGAGTCACAGTTGTTGCAATCTGGTCGGCCCGGTGAGAGGCAGGGCGGGCCGGGCGCCGAGACTGCGGAGGGGGTGCTGGCGGGCCGCTCCTCTCTCTCTAACTCTAAAATGTCTTTGCATTCGGTTTCCTTGGGCAGCGACTTACCTCCCGGTGGCCTGTCCCGACGCCTGTGTCGTGGTGGCCGCGTCTCCAGGTGCGCAGCCGTCACTGGACGTCCCCCGCCGCCCTCCCTGCCCATTGCTGGCGGCCCCTCTGCCCCAGCTCCACGTCAGAGACGGGGCAGCCTGTGCCAGCCCTGGCCAGAGGGGACACCGTGGGCCGTGTGTGTGTTGTCCTGTCACCGGCTTCCAAGAGCTTGGCCACTCGCTTCTGTGGCTGCCGCGATGTGCCGTGCGTCACGAGTGTCGTTTCCGTGGCGAGTCCGGGGCATGGCGTTCTGCCTCCCTTGCACATGCTCAGCTGCCAGGTGTTCGAGTTCCGGCCTGTACAGCCCCGGGCCACGCGTGGCTGTTTTCGTGCAGGGCTGGGTGTTAACCCAGAGCCTTGTGCGTGCTGCGGAGCGCTCTGCTGTTGAGGTACGCCCGTCCCCTCACCATTGTCATTGGTAGTATTTTGTGACACGGTCTCGCTGGGTTCCCAGGCAGGCCTTGAACTCATGATCCTCCCGCCTCAGCCTCCTGAGAAGCCGAGATGAAGAGCGCAGCACCGCACCGGGGCTTTTGCTGCATTCTCTCAGCTCAAGTGAGCCGCAGCCGCAGCCGCAGCCGCAGCCCCAGTGAGAGCGGCCGACGGACCGGGCTCTGTCATGGCTGCCTGCGACTTCTGCCGTGGACGCTGAGGAGTTGTAGCGGCTGGCGGAAGGTCGCTGCCTGTCACTACTGTCCACAGGGACTCAGAACCGGGCAGGAGGGGCCACGGCCCGGACTCGAGCTGTACCTGGCATGAGTGGTCCAACTGTGGACCTTACGGGTTCGGTGCAGCTTAGCCAGCTGACGGCGGCTCGGTCGGCCTGGGGACCGTGGAGGCTCCTGGAGACGGGGCAGGTGGTGAGGGGCAGCGTGTTCTCTACCCGGAACACGGCTACAGCCGCAGTCCAAGGTGGCGCACACCTGTCATCCCACACCGGGAGGCTGAGGCAGGAGGGCACTAGTTTGAGTCCAGCCTGGACTACACAGTGAGTTTAAAGCTAGCCTGGAATAAAAAAACACACAAAAATACTGAAAAATACTAGAAGGAAGCCATATTTACCTGTCCTGCCTATGAGAGCTATATTTTTGTTTCTTTTGGTGTTTTTTTCTGTTACATCGTGTATGTTTGTAGGTACATATATATGTACATATTCTAATAAAACTAAAGGTAAGATAATGTATTTTATGTACTGCTTTATCATTTACTATTAAATTGGGAGAATTTTGCACCTCTGTTGTACTATCGTTTTTTGTGTGTGTCTGCAGCTCACGTGCGTGCAGGGGATGAACCCCAGGGCCTCACTCACTGCTTTGCAGCCTGTGCCCCGGGCACTCTTCCTTGTCACCTGAAGGCCCCCACAGGCTGACTTGTACAAGGTGGGACCCCAAGCTCCCAGCAGCCCCTTCCAGCCAAGTGAATCTGGTGTCTCCAAGTCGTCCTGCTCAATGTCGCTGTCGGTTTCTGCCTCCAGCTCCTAGCTTTCTTGTAATCCCAGCACTTGGGAGGCTGAGGCAGGAGGATCACGGAGAGTTGTAGGCCAGTCTGGGATACACAGTGAGTTTAAGACGACATGTGACACTCTTTGTCAAAATAATAATAATAGGGGGCTCTTGAGGAAAAACCGTTACAGCAGGAGGATGGATGGCCTTCCTCACCTTTGCAAAAGCAGCAGGAGTCACTGAGGAACTTCTGTGGAGCAGAGTCAGTCCAATGATCTTAGTGGATCTTAGCTAATGTCCTCCCCTGCATGCCTTCCCTGTGGCACCGGTTGGGCCTTTTGCCTCGATGAGAGCCTGTTCCGTGTGTTCACTGTGGAGTCAAGCAGTGTGTGCATGTGTCTCTGCGAGTGTCCTCATGTGCAGGCAGAGTTTTTAGCATGATCTCACAGTGGACTCTGTTCATTCAGGCAGTACCAAAGGCCTGTGGGGTCCAGACCTGCGGGACCAAGTGAGAGGTGTGCCAGGCTGTGCCAGGGCATTCACTGTCTGCAGGAACAAGCGCCAGTCCCCGATCACCACTGGGACTCACTGGTGCCGAGCCGCGCCTTGCTGGGGAGGGTCCTCTGGCCGAGCGCACCGAGCCCAGGAGCAGTGCTCTGTCCCAGGAGGACTGAAGAGACGCAGCCCCCGTGGAACCAACTCATGTGAGTTTAAGAACCTTAGAAAAGCCGGGCGTGGTGGCTCACTTCTGTAATCCCAGCACTCGGGAGGCAGAGACAGGAGGATTGCTGAGTTCGAGGCTTGCCTGGGCTACATAGTGAGCTCAGAGCCAGCCTGAACTACAAAGCGAGACCCTGTCTCAAAAAAAAAAAAAAAAAAAAAAAGAACCTTAGAAAAGCAGGTAAGTTGAGGGCTTTCCAACTTCTTAAAATAACCTGACCTATGCAGAACAAGTCGTTTATCTCTGTGTGATCCTTGCTTTAGTAAAAGAAAGCTGCTACCCGTGGGAGTCGGAATGGAAGGGAGGAGGGGACCAGGGACCCCGAACGTGCGCTGTTTATTCTGCTTATCTGGAGCAGACAGCAAACTTCCCGGGCCACCTGCCAGCTTGGATCACATCGTGAGTGTCGGGTCCAGGACAGAGCCAGGAAAGTGACTCTGCCCTGTTTGTTTTCTTCTGCGAGTGTGACATAGACCTCCTCCCACGTGTGGGACCAGCCAAGTGCTTCCCAGCAGATGCACGCAAGGTCTGCAGGTGCTGCGCGGACCGGAGGACCACACGTGCTTCTCCTCGGCACCTCCCACCTGTTTGGTGTTTTGAAGACAAGGTCTGGCTTTGTAGTTCAGGCTGGCCTTGAACTCACTATGTAGCCCATGCTGTCCTGGAACTCGCCGCAAGCCTCCTGCCCCTGCCTCCGCAGTGGTAAGGTGACCGACTGGCGCGAGGCACCACGCCCAGTCTTCCTGCGTTTGCAATCTAGATCTTCAGCGACAAGGGAAAAAGTGCTTCTCCCGAGGTCAGGGGTAATAATCCATCCTCCGAGAGCCGCTGCCGTGTCAGAGCACGCGCGTGTCCAGGCCCTGTCCCCAGCACCACAAATAGCCGTTTTTTTGTTTTGGCAGTACTGGCCTGGGCATTGAAGCCAAGGTCTTTGGACAGAGCCCCATCCACAGCCCTTTTTGAGACAAGGCCTTGCTAAGTCAGTGAGTCGCCTAACTGGGTTAAGGTTAGGAACTTGCCACTCTCCTGCCTCAGCCTCCCGGAGTGCAGGGATGACATGCGTGCTCACCATGCCTGGCCAGAGCACAGCTCCAGAAGGGAGGTGGCGGCAATCAGGGGCCAGTGAGGGGCAGGGGAGGCTTTCGCTTTGACCTCGGCAGCTCTGCCTGTGACCTAAAACCCTGGCGGCTTTGGGCCTCAGTTTCCTCCTCCTGGAGGCGCTGGTTCGGGCATCCGTTCTGCAGCATTTCCGCCGAGCAGAGCGGAAGGGACTTTTGGAGTAGAGTTCCAAGCCTGGGAAGCAGCAACTCCGGGTCGGAGGCCACCCCCGGGCACCAAGTCCCCGTCCTGCACACGGAAGGCGCCCGTTCCCGCGGAGGCAGCTGTATGCCGTGCTACCCAGACAGGCCGCCCGGAGCGTCCGGGGTCAAGGGCTGGGCGCTCGCTTTTCCGCCAGAAGACTCCGCCCACCTGGCCGGGGAGGGGCGGAGTCTTCCAAACAGGGCCGTTCCCCGCCCAGCCGCTTCCCAACGGCTCCCTCCGCCTGACGGCAGGCTGGGGCAGCGCTGGGCGAGTGCGCCTGTGCGCGCCTGCGCAGAAGCCTGGGGCGTGGCGCGCGCCCCCCCCCCCGCCCCGTCCAGGCCTGTAGTCTCCGCCCGCCCCATCTCCCAACCTCCTCAGCGTGGCGCCGACGCTGCGTGCGGCGCGGGTTACCCAGAGTGCTCTGCGCGGGGGCCGCTCACTGGAGTTTGGTTCTCGAGGCGGCGGCGGCGGCGGTGGCGGCGCTCCCGCGGCTCCTCCTCCTCCCTCGGCGCCGGCGGCGGCCGGAGCCCGAGCCCGGCTCCCCTCTCCGCCACCCCGCGCGCCCCTAGCTTCCCCGGCGCCGCGGGGAACATGCGGCTCCGCTCCCGGAGGCCGGCGAGTGAGTGACCCCGTCCCCCGCCTCAGCCGGCCCGGCCGCTCCCCCCGCCTCGCCCAGGCAATGACAGCGGCTCCGGTGTCTCCGCAGCAGATGAGGGACCGGCTGCTGCAGGCCATCGACTCCCAAAGCAACGTGAGTACCCTCCGCGTTGGGACGAGGCCGCGTGGGCCCGGGACCCTCCCCCGCCCCGGGCTGCCCGCCCGTGGGGCCCGAGGGCCTCGCCGGGTGCCCCCCAGTCACTCGGGGCCGTTGCCATCCGGGCTGCTTGCCGGCGGGGTCGGAGCTGGGGCAGGTCGCTCGGCTGGCGGCGCTCAGTACGCAAGGCCGAGGCTTCCGCGCGGCCTGGGCATAGGGGTGGACGGGGCCCGGCGGAGCCTCCTGTCCTCTCCCCGGCCTGCCCCAGCCCCGGCTGGTCAGCCTCGCTGGTCCTGGGACGCGGGGCCGGGAGCCCCCGGCGAAGGGGGAGGGGAAGGACGGCGAGGAAGCAACTGGTGTCCGGGAAAGCGACTCTTGGGGTCGGGGAAACCTTCCGTTCCCCTCTCTGGCTGGAGGCCCTTTTCCGGGCCCCCTGGGAGGCCGCGTCAGCCCAGCACCTGTACGCGCAATCACCAGACTCCTGTGGGGACGCTGCCTGGGACCGAGGGGGGAGAGCGTGGGGTCCCTCCTGGTGTGTCCCTGGCCTGTCTGATCCGGCAGACCCCGGTTGTTGTCGGTGGAGTAGAAGTGGTCAGTCACGTTTGCATTCACTCTAGAGTCCGTTTCCATCGTCTCTTCCCCACTGCGGTCTTCTTGTGGCTTGTGACCTGGGCTGTCAGGGTTAAACTCCAGGGGCCGCCTGCTCAAGGAGCCCCTTGGCCAAGGCTGCTGTGTTTGAAGAGGGACTCCCTGGACTCCTCCCGACTACAGAGGGACCTCCGCGCGGACTCGAGTTGTCTTTCTAAGGTTCAGGACAGTTAGGGCCGTTTCTCTCTGTTGCAGTTAGCAGGGCTATACGGACATGCTGTGGTATCCAGGTATGGAGACGACATTTGCTGGGAAGTGGCCGTAGAGAGCCCTTTCTAAAATGCTGGAAACAAAAAAAAGTCTTGGGTTTGGCCGAGCAGCTCGGGCTTCTCTCCTGGGAGGAGCCTTTGCTCTTCCTGTCCACCAGATGAGCTTGGCCAATTACTCTTAGCAGTATGCTTTACTCTTTTTTTTAAATCACATTGGTACAGTCGGTAGAAATTGAGGAGGTAAAATCTTTCAATGGATCTAGTTCCTATGTCATACGGTTTGTGGCTCCTGGTCTTTAGGCCCATAAGATTGAGTTAATAGTAATTATTTTTAACAAGTACTTTTGACTTTTGTTATTATTTTGAGGGTGGAGAAGTTACAAGCAATGTAAAACCTTCTAGAAAGTCTTTTCTACAGTAAGTGGTACTGCTCCTCTTCCATGTTAAAGGGTAAAACAAGTGATGTGAAAAATTAGGCTTGGTGACTTTGGTATCTTTCTCAGAGCTAGAGTGTCATTTCTTTTTCCAGTGTTCACTTCATTTTTCTAGAATTGGAGAAGTTGCTGAAATATTAGTGCAGGTCGTAATGCCAAGGAGACCTTTGGGACTCAGAGACACTTTGACAGGGGTTGTGGTGTTGTAGATTAAGTGGGGCAGTGCCACAGGGTTCCAGTGTTTGTAAAGCTCCAACTTAAAGGGTTCTGTAGAGTGGCAAACAAAGAGCAGGAAGGACAAACCTTAGTTTCCTGTGCCTTAGGGTATGCAAAAGCATAATATTCCTATAGGCCACGGTTATGGTAATGGCATGGAGTTCATGTTTTGAGTGGCTTATATATGCTAAAGCATGATAGTCCTATAGGCCACAGTTATGGTAATGGCATGGAGTTCATGTTTTGAGTGGCTTATATGTGGAAGACTGTAGTGGTGGGTTTGGGTCTTGGTGTGGTGGGTGGAACTGGGGAGTTGTTCCTTTGAGCAGGGAGGACGGCACCACCCATGCTAGTGACCCTCTGTGATCATTGTTAATGCATTTGACAGAAGTGTGGCTTTGAGCAAATACCACAGCCTCAGAGACCTGGCACGTTGGACCATCTGTGGTTGCCAGTGGAGGAGGCACAGTGCCTGGGATGTCTGCATCTGCAGTGTCTCTGCGATGGCCTCAGGCTCCAGGCTCAGGTGAGGGAAGAGCTGCCTTGCTGGAGTATGACCTCCACCACTGGGTAATTGACACATATTTAAGATGCTCATGGAAGAAAGAAAGAAAAAAAAAACAATAACAAAAAAAACGGGGACAGAGTTGGAGAGCCAACACTAAAATTAACCTCTTCAGAGACGCGATGGTGAATTGTGTCATGTGGTGCTCACTTTACGGGCGTGCTGTCATGGGCTAACAAACTCAGTGTGGGGCCAGCTGGCCTAATACTGACAGTCTAGTATCTGAAGAGTTTAAGAAGTAGTACAGTAACGTGGGCCTACTGACCATCCCTGCCTGGAGTTCCCGAGAAGAAAGCTGTGTGTTTTCTCTGAGTTTCAGCCTCGGGGGGGGTTTTTGAATTTCTATAGCAGTAGGTTCATAGTTAGTAATTTCTGCCAGGTCTGAAAGAAGTAAAGCCTCTACTTCTCAAAAAGCAACGGGCAGAACAATCGAAGCCTTACTTTTGGCAATGTGTGTTTTAGCTCAGAGTCCAGCTTGTGCATGCTCGTTCTCAGTCAGTCTTGAAGACCATCAGTGAAGCTGAAGGCTTTCGTATTCCTGTGCAGAAATCTGAGGGGACCCCCCTGCCCCGCATGCGGTCTCCTTGGAGGATGCTCACGTGGAGCTGTGGCATGTCTTCCTGGCAGAAGGCACCTTCCAGAGGGTGTTGCACTTTGCATCTTCTCCATCTGAGCAGGGCCCCTGGACACAACATTCTTCCTGCTGGTTCACCTGACTGACCCCTAAGAGCTTTCTCGAACTTGGTGCTCAGCAGTGGGATGTGAGCCCCTCATTTTCTGAAGCCCCAGTGACTGCAGTGCTTCACAATCCAGGGCTGGATAGTGTGGTGCGGAACTTTGGAGAATGACAGTCACAGGTGGCTTGAGGTTGTTCTCTGTAGAGCTGAGGGAACATGGACATCACGTTAGGCTAAGCAGAGACTTGCCCAGGGCAGAATGAATGCCTCTCTGTTTAGATCTGGGAGAGGTCTGAGAAGGCCCTTTGGAGAAGAGGGACTTAAACCAGCCATTGCTGTCAACATCAATGCACCTGCTGTGGGGCTCTGAAGAAGGAAGTATCTTCAGGACCCCTATCTTCCTATGGTGCTAAAGCATCGTAAGCAAAGGCTCCGTGGAGACACATGCAGGAAGGACCTGCTTCTCAGCTTAGAGTAGATGACCTCCCAGACCCTCATCTGCAGACGGAGCTCAGTACAGGTACGTGCACCCAGACCAAGTTCAACTTCTGGAAGCGGCAGCAGAGGCTAATATGAATTGTTCTGGATTTTGTTGTTTGCTTGTTTTTTGGCAATACCAGGAATCAAACTCCCAACCTTGTGCTTACAAGGCAGGTGTACCACCACTGAGTTGAATCCCCACCCTGTTTACTTGTTTTAAATATCCGTGTAGTGTGGATTGTGTGCAATTTCTCAGAAGCAGACGTGTGTATGCGTTAGCTGCATGACATCCTACCAATGTGCTGCATCCTTCCAATCCCATACAGGGAGGCAGGGTACAGAAGCCAGCAGCAGAGCAATAGCAGGTACCTCTCAGTGCCAGGAGAGGGGAAGATACTTTCATTTCTTACTTACCTGGTGTGAGGTGACTGGCCCATAGTTACGGACTTGCCTGCAAGTGCTTTTGACTCTAAATGCCACTGCATTGCTGTTGAAAGAGATGACTTCAGAAGGGGCATAGGGTGAGGGCAGTGTAGTTCACGATGGTCATGCTAGTACCCACACTTGACGTACCCTTTCCAACCACTCTTTTCCCTCTTGGGGCATGCCTCTCAGCCTGGGCCAGATGTGCTTCCTGTACCACGTACAAGGGTATGTGAAATTATAGCTGACCTGGAACACTCTAACAGGAGACTGTGCAGGTGACCTATCCTGCCTGTCATGGGTGGCGTCCTGGGCCAGACCTTGGTACAGCAACTACCCACCAACACAGAGCTGCTCATGAGTCTCATACTCTTGTTTGCTGTGTGCTCAAGGATGGCAGCGCTTTGATAGTAACTTAAAATGCCATCGACCAAGCAGAGAAAGTGGACTGTATAAATTGCAGAATACAAGCCTGTTGATTCTGACTCGCCAGCGTGTTAGAGGACGCAGCCTTAGAACTCTGCCTGGGCCCAGCAGTGGCCTAGCTCAGTGACATTCCTGTCTTTGCTGTCAGTTTCATGCCAGGATGCAGTGGAGGAACAGTGTGGCGTGGGGGTCTTGGGGCAGCAGGGAAAGAACACGTGCTCCTGGGGAGGCCGATGTAAGTCCTTGTTGGTGACTCACTGTGTTTCTCAGAGGAAGGTGTACTTTTCAGTCTGTCCTATGGAGGAGTCCAGATGCTCCTCAGGTTGTGTCATCCTGTCTGGAGGTCCCGGAGGCCTGGAGGGTTGTCTTGGAGATCCCTGGACTCCTGGACCCAAGATGCAGCTGCGTGAGCTGTCACCAGCTCAGGCTGCCGACCTCAGGGTGAGGTTGAGGGGTTGCTGTGCTTCTCAGACAGAGCCACACCTTGGTGGCCTCTGCAGACTGCTGCCCAGTGGCAGTGTGGCTTTCTTTTGAGTTCTGGGTGGAGGCTGTCATGAGTTTTCCTGGTCCCTTGGGAGATTGAGGGAGGAGGTTTACTTGAATTGGTTGTCAGAGAGGCAGCTGGGATTGGGGTGCAGCCGGTGGCGACTGAGGCAGTGCATGTAGAAGGTGGCTGTGCTCTTCAGGAGCCTTACCCTTGCTCTTTGAGGATGCCTGTAGACCCAAAATCATGAGCCTGGGAACAGACCTGTCAGTGTAGTGGAGG
>PVIC010052980.1:0-12004 GCA_004025085.1 Thryonomys swinderianus | reverse complement strand
AAAAAAAAAAAAAAGATGACATGACTACTAGAAAGAGGCAGTGGAGAAGAAGAGAAGGAAGAATAATGGCCGGTAATAGGGGTTAGAACAGCTCATATGTTAGATGTGTAAATATGTCAGGTTGAAATCCATCATTCTATAACTCATACGGGATTCCTATTAACTAATGTGAACTAATAAAAAGAAAATGGAGATCTACCGGAGAGTTGCCAGGGAACCCATGACTTCACAGGGAATCGGATAATGTGCAAAAGGCGGGAGGTCAGACTTAGCCTGGGGGTCCGGGGCAGGGGCTGAGTCCTTGGATGGAGGAGCATTGGTCCCTTTTCTGTCCCTTCCCCATTGCACCCGAGGTGTAAAATCCCTGTCTGGTGGTGGGCCACCTTGGCTGCAAGAGGGCAAGAGTCCTCGACGGACAGTTCCACCAGGCTGGACACTGGGGGGGGGGATTCCCCACACTGAGACTAGGGAGCTGTTAACAGAAGGCAGGGGAACCGGATGGCCGGGGGCAGGTCCTTAAACTGCCCCCTGGAGATGTGCTTTCTCTGAAGCCCTTCCACAGTAGAGGGCTCGGGCTGGTAGTGTTTGTTGAGCCTTAAAAGCCTTGGAATCCCCTCAGGGCGGAAAACAAGTTGGAAGAATTAGGGCTTTGGGGCCGAATTTGAAGGCTGGCACCTGCTCTGCTCTGCAAGATGCTGCCTTTCTGCACCACGGAAGATATTTTTGACCCAAGAGCTTAGGCCCGAAATGTCTGAATCAAACCGTATCTAGCAACTAAAAATATCGAAGCTCCAGGGAATCAGCAGAGAGAGCTTTTCCAAAGCCAGCCAACATCTTCAATGCATGTAGGAAATTATTCATCACACCCTGAGTAGGAGCTGTCTCTACACTTTAAAAATAAGTAAATGGGAACCAAAGCCCACATGGCCCTCCTTTCTTGAACTCTTTATTGCGGAAATAGTTGGTAAAGCCCGCTGTTCATGCCCCCCAACAGAGGTTGCCCTCCTCCCTGGAAAAACAGGAATTTCTTATCATATCAACAGGAAATTCTATTTTTACTTGATGTTCAAATTATAAATATCACATGGAGAGAGAGGATCTCCTATATTCAAACAGTGCACTAAATTTATCCCGCAGGGAGGAGCTCTGCTCCCGAACTGTGGTTCCCAGAGTCACCACTCTGAGGCCAGCCCCGGATTGCAGGGAGTTGAGCCCGGCCGTTCCAACCCCAAGCCGCAGTGTGGCTGTGCAGATCACTATGGAAACTACAGGAGGGAGCTGATGCTCCATGCAGGGCCTGGCTGGACCTGGACAGTTGCTCCAGAGTTATCCAGTAAGCAGCTAAAGCAGTGCTCACTGAAGGCCCAGAGTGAGCCTCAAACTCAGTGTTCTCTTCTTCTAAAGCAATCAGGAGAAGTAAGGCCAAAGTTTGAGGTCTGATTGTGTGCTGAGTGCTCACTAACCCGAGCCAGGCCAATGTGTTTTGGCAGCAGCCACCAATGGAAAGTATTTTCCAGAATCTTCCCCCATTTATAAGCAGAAGGGCAGGAGTTGTGGGAGAGAGGGGGTGGGGTGGGGGCTGGGACACAGATGAACCTGCTTTTAGAGATTATGATTTTTTTCTTCTCCTGATCACCAGGATTTTAACCTCTGTTACAAGCCAGAAGCCCAGCTAACATATCCAGTGGCTGTGAATGTGGACACTACCAGCTAGATGACTGACTTCCTTCCAGGAACCCTTTCTCCTGGGAAGGTCATCTGTGTGTCTAAAAGGGCAGCTGCTTTTGCTGGACTTTAACCTTAGCACACATAGCTACCTCACTGAAAGGGCAATAGAAAATTCTCTCAGTACTCAACTTGCTTGGCCTTGCAAGTCTCATGAAACTTCTTGTCACCCTGCTAATATACCCTTAGTCTTTGTCTGGGATTTGTGTAAACCAATACAATTTGCTGAGTGTGTTTTGCTCTTTGGTTTGTATCTTTGCTTGTTAGTTGTAGTGGTACAGGAGGACACCTGGGCTTTCACCTGGGTTTTGAAGCTTCCGGGATCTTTTGAACTTCACTTATCTCAGGACTTTGGTTTCCTCATCTGTACTAATAAGCGGCTAGGTCCTCACATGGTGGACAGAGGAGCCAAAGAGCAATCTGGGCCCTCCTTTCCCAGGGCAGTAATCCAGTTCCTGAGGACTCCGCCCCCCAGGACTGAATTATCCCCCAGAGGCCTCACCTTCTGATACCATCACACTGGAGGGTAGGGCTTACAAATGAATTTTTCAGGGCAATGAATATTCAGTCCATAGCAGCTCCTATCTCTGAATATGTCCTTTACTTGGTCTTAGGGTTTGGATCCAGAATGACCCTCAGAGCTCTCATCTGCTCAGCACAGGGGTTTTGGAAAGCAGTTTGCTCACCAGGACACTACAGCTGCCTTGCTGTTGGGGGGCAGGACCTGAATGGAGGTTGGCCCCTGGGGGTGTGACCTGGAAGGGTCCCTCTCCCTCTCCATGTCCTGGCCACCATCGAGAGAGCAGCTTTTCCACCAATGTTCCCTCTGTTATGCTGTTTCTGCTTTGGGGTCACCCGACCACAGATAATATGAGCCAAAATAAACCTCCTCTTTAGGGTACAACGTCAGGTGTTGTGTCTCAGCAACAAGAAAGTCACTAAGACACCTGTGCCCTCCGGCCCCATGCAAGGAAGAGAGCACACGTGCTCTGAGATCCCTCCTGTCATAGGCTGTTGAGGGGAAGCTGGGCATTTGTTGAAGGCTGAGGGGCAGATCGTCTTCTGGTACCATGTCCATGATGGGAAGATGGTCACCCACACTTCAAAATGTTCATACATTGCTATGCTTCCTCAGAATTGGTTCTGTTCATGCAGGATCAGTTTAAGGAAAGGAAATTCAAAAAGTAAAAGAGTTACAGTGGAATGTGTCCTGGACAGAAACCTAGTAGCAAGTTAAAAGGTGGCAGCCCTTAGCACACTCAGGATTTGGGGCGTGATATGAAAAGCAAGCTCACATGTCTCATTGTAAGGGAGCACTTTATTGCCAAAGGCAAGGTCCTTTTGCAATCAAGGAAGGACTCTGAATGTTACTATGATAGATACCAGTTAAAGCCAGGGCCCGGATGGGGGATGGTCACACAGAAACTGAGATGTCATGGGCCACAGAAGAGGAACCTGGAGGTGCGAGAGTTTGATCAGGAGTTTAGTCTGGGCTCTGCCTCACCTTGGGGAGTTCACGTTGGTTCTTCCCATGGGACTATAGTGGACTTCACCGTGTCATGAGTTCTGCTCTATGCACCCTGAGTACTGTGGTAAGGATAATGTACAGAGATGGGGTAGGTAGCGAGACTCAGCCTAGAGGGACATTTGTCCCTTGACATTTTAGAAACGGAGGCTGAGGGCAGGAATGACTTACATGGATGGGATTGCGAAGTTAAGTAGTAGAAAGCAAGGGTCAAGATTCCAGTCCTGTTGTTAGTTTGTTGTCTCTAATATCCTACAGGGTAGTGTCATGGGAGAATTATCAGACTGGACGTAGAGTCTGTGGCCCTTGACTTGGGCCAGCTTCTAACCACATGACCTCGGGCAAGACATTTCACCTCCACCTAGCCTCAGTTTCCCCATCTGTAAAACATGGGATGGGGCTAGCTTTTCCCATTTTGCAACAGTTAGAATGCGTTAGATTTTTTTGGTGGTGATAACAACCTCTGACTCTATTAGAAGGAACCTGACTCAGGCTGATGGAGGTTCCATTTTGACAGGTTTCATGGGGAAGAAAATGCAGCAGTTATAACAGCTGTTGGCCAGAAATGACACGTGTAATTTTCACTTTTTTTTTTTCTGGCCCAAACAAGTCACAAGGTCATGTACCATGTGCACAACATGAGAGAACAGAAATATTATACAATACCTGTACTGTCACCGAAAAAGACAAAATGGAACTTTGAAAGTTGAATTTTTTTTTGCCTTAGCAACAAAAGGTTTCTCCAACTTTCTTCAGGCCTGGGCCGGAAACCCTCACTCTCTTCAGTCTGGATGCAGACGCTGCACCAGGTGGGCAGCAGTCCAGTTCTGTTCCTACAGGGAAAGGAAGACAGAAGGGGCCGCAATGGGCCTTATCTCTCTCTGTCCTCCCTCTCCCCTCTGTTCCTCTTCATGTACCCTCCTGCCTCTGTACCTTCAGGGAGGCTGTGAGAATAGTTGTCCAGCCAGTGCAGCCTGTTATCTGAGCATGTGCAGATGAGTCCAGTGGCCTTGGTATCTCAAAGGGGCAGGACAATTTGTTTGGGAGCTGCCTGGAGCTGCCTCCAGAGATGTGTGCTTCTCAGGGCCAGGAGGGCACCACTCATGGCTTCACAGTATGGGCGGTTGCCCTCCTGAGCTCTCAGACAGGCCGAGGTAGAGAGCAAGCAAAGGCACATGCAAAACCCAGTCCCAGCGGAAGGTGGCACCTAGAGCATCATTCAACCATCTCTCTAAGGGCTACTTGTGGGCCTCCTGCTCTCCATGCTGAAAGACTGATTGCTCCTCAGAGAGAGAGAGAGAGAGAAGTGGCTAAAGGAGACAATGAGCTATAAACAAGTCACCGCCATGAGTGGTTGAAGGAACCTCTGTCTCTGGTGGAGAAAAAATGGAAATCCCCAGCCTGTCCCACCCGGAGCTTTAAGAACAGCTCTACTGGCATCTACATGTCCTTTCTGCCAGGATTCAGGTCCCAACTGGTCATTTTGTGCTGCTGATCATTTATCAAGCTGCTGCCATTCCAAATGAATCCGAGAAGATATTGACATGCCCTCAGACCCTGCTTACAATCCTCCAAGACTCTGAATATGATTATTTAAAGTAATAATGAAAAGCAAAACAGGAAATTCTTATCCGTTTTGGCAGGAAATTCTTGAGCTGTGTGGAAGGTTCTGCCTTAGGGGTTTGTGCCCTCCAGGAACTGTTTGGAAGTGATTTATGGTCCAAGATGGTGCCTGTCCTTCCTCACCTACTGCGCAGAAGAGATAGGGAGAAGTTGGATCCTGGGAAGCAGGACCTACATTATCTTGGAATGTACATTTCTGCTGATAACATATTCATTGTGTGTACTAATAAGTTATGGGCCCATTTTTGTCTTGGCCTGGTGTGGGAAGGACCAATTACAAATGAAATATAGATGCTCTATTTCAGATTTGACAAGGGCCTTTCTGTAGTATTATGTGAAATCTTAAGGGGAAAAGATTTACATTTCTTGAGGATATGAGTTCCATTTAATGCGAACTTTCATTTGTGTTATGTTCTCTCATTACATGTATTTTTTTCTGTCTCACAGGTGTGGAAAGAAAGCTCATAAAAATCACTGGGTAGCAAAGGGTGGAATTAGAAGAAATGAGTTTTCAACAGACTGTGATCTGAGGCCCCTGGTCAAGTGACTTTTGTTTACTACGATGCTCAAGACCTGACAGAGAGCCTGGACTATTGTAGGGAACCTGATAAAATATTTTTTACTGAAAGACCTAAGTTCTGGGGTGGAGGTGGGGAGGCTGATTATTTGCTGTGTCCTGCAGCACAGTCGGGCAAGGTCACCTTTGTTCTTGTTCCCACAGGTCTTTCAATTATTTCAAGTAAATACAGAGCCATAGATGGCAAATCTCATGAAACTGTTGAGGGACGGCGGAAAGTCACCAGGAGCTAATCTCTTTGTCCGTGTGGCTCTCCTACCCCCATTACCTACTGGACATCATGTCCTTGTGGTGTTCCGTGGCTATGATGTTGCATGCCTTACTGTAAGATTCCAAAGCTGCATGAGGACAGCACCAGGGCCTAAAGGGGTCCGAGGTCCCTGTGAGCCGAGGCTCTGTTGGAATCTGCCTTTCCACACACCCTCCTCTCTTTGCCATCTCCTCGAGCAGGTGTTGCATGAGTCGCAGGATCTACATTCTGGTAAAACGGCTTTTCCTAGCTGGCAGGTGCTTTCACTTTCTGAGCCAGTTTCTCCATCTGTATAGTCTGTTTGTCTGGCAGCAGATTTCGTTTTTAAGGGAGTTTTAAATGTCTTTGTTTAAAAGGGCACAGGAGAACTGGAAGTGAACTGGAGAGCTCACTGTTAGAGCCGTCTCCGTTGAGTCACACCTGTCTGCTTTGCTTGTTTGCATTGGAGTTTGAATCTTCAGGCAAGATGGCTGTGTAGGCTTCTGTGATCACGTGACTCGGCTGGGCCCAGGCTCCTTGCTTAACAGGGCGTTCGCCAAGAGGTGGGAGGTTCCCTGCGGTGTAAGGCTCCCTCTCTGGTGGCGCTCAGCACCTCGTGTTCTCACACACTGCCTGTCTTCAGGCTGACCAAACCGCTTCACACTTCCAACTCCAGTGGGTCCTGAACACGCATCTGTTAGTGCTGGTTTTAACCTGGGTTGGTACAACCCAGGCAAGGACCGGTTTTTAGGTTCTCCAGAGGTTTGACTGACTCGTACAGTTTCATATTAATTTGTCCAATGTTTACATAGCAAATATTTATTGCTGGTTTTCAGTTGTTTTTTTTTCTTTTAACACAGGGATTGAAACTAGACTTTGCACTGAGCTATATTTTCTAGCTTTTTTCATTTTTTGTCTTGTTTTGTTTTTTGAGACAGCGTTGCCTTAAGTCTAAACTGCCTAGGTTGGGCTCCAGCTAACAATCCTGTCTCAGCCTCCTGCAGTGGTGGGATTACAGGTACGAGCCATCACAGTTGGGCCTGTTACCTCATTTTTGACTCATTTTCTCTTTTGGGGCTACTAGCTTACTTCTTGTAAGCAAAATTTGCAAGTTGTTTTTGTTTATCCCTTCTAAATTATTATGTTAATAACTGGCACTGGGCATTATACGTCTTCCTTAGTCTCATCAGGCTGCCATGACAAAATGCTATGGACTAAGTGACTTAAAACCAACATTTATTTGTAGCAGTTCTGGAGGCTAGGAAGTCTCAGGTCAAGACACTGACACACTGAGTGCCCAGTGAAGACCCATTCCCAGGTTCATATCGTATAATGGAAAAGGCAGTTGTTGGAGGTGGTGGTGTTTCGAAAGGGCACCAATCCCATGTAAGAAGGCTCTGCCATCACGACTTACTCATGTCCCAAAGGCTACGCCTCCCGATGGCATCACAGTGGGGTTAGGTTTTAATATACAACATCTTGGGAGGACACCCACATTCCAAACACCGCTGTGTCCCATTTTATAGATGAAATGGAGTCTTAGAGAGTTTTGGTTGTCTAACCAGCGTCTCAAGGAAATATCAGATATTTGTAAGGCATTACCACTAAGAGGGCGGGAAAGAAGATGGAGCTTTTGTCTGGAGGTGGGTAAGAAATTACATCATATCATTCACCCGACTTGTGAAGGCTTTTGTGGAAACCCAGTGAGAACACAGAACCAAGACCTGGGCCTTGGAGCACCAGGGAGAATGTTCTGATGCAGAACAGAGGATCAGCCACTGGCCTTGGCCTTAGGAAGTGTGTAGGGCCTGAGGGCCAGCAGAGCGACAATTTAACTTTGAGTTAGAAGTCACAGAGCTGAAGATCACTGGCCAGAAGGCTCTAGATAGCAAGAGGGAGCTGACCATAAGCATAAAATAAGAAGCAGCAGAGCGAGACCAAGACGATAGCCTTGAGCCAAATGACTAGAGCGACTGAAAGTGCATTTCTATAATTTATAAAGCCATCTGTCCTTTGTGTGCCAAGATATTTCACAGTGTGATAAAAATTGATATATAAAATGTCTTTCCCAGGTTAACCTTCCGCCTTCTCCAGGATCCAGTGATTACCTTGCTCTTTGCCTACCCTGTGCCCTTGATAGGATGACTCACTCATTCCAGTTTGCCTTAGACTTTACTGGTTTTAGCGTTCAAAGTCCCATGTCCCAGGAAACCTCTGTTATGAACAAGTAGGAACAGAAGGTCTCTTCTTCCGTAACCTGCAGATACACCCATGTCTCCTCTTCGTAGAACAGTTCTGCTTCCCTTGGGCTCCTATCCCATTCTTTGTTATCTACAGACTGCTAAAATTCTTTTAGATACAGGCTCTCCACACACAGCGTGTCCCCTTGCCCTCCGGATGGCTCCTGACCCTTCCTTCCTCTATCACACTTCCCCAGCCTTCCCTCTTAGTAACTGCTCTATGGCATTTCGCGCCCCTGGGGTCTGGCGCCACGTTAGCTCCTCTCAGCTCTGAAACTGCTGCCGCTCTGTCTCAGCTTTGGGGAGCGAGCCTCTCCTCTGTTGTGTCGCCCATTGGGGCCACGCCTCAAGGCTCACGTCTCGGTTCTGCGATCCCACTGGTTTCTGCAGAAGCCTCAAGAGTCAGGGAGGCCATGGAATCTGTTAGACACAGTGTATCCACTGTGATTGGCCATCACTGGCTTAAACAGCCTTTGGGATTCAACTGCAATGTTAAGGGAAGTGAGGGAGGCTGCGTCACCCTCCCTGGGGATGGTGTATTTTCATCCATGGGCACAAATGATAATCTGGATGTACCTTAAGCAAGACTTTACTCCTGACTGCTTTGAAAATCTTTTTTTCTTGTTTTTTGTTTTTTTGTTGTTTCTTTTTTTTTGAGACAGGGTCTCGCTTTGTAGTTCAGGCTGGCCCTGAGCTCACTATGTAGCCCAGGCAAGCCTCAAACTCAGCAATCCTCCTGTCTCTGCCTCCCGAGTGCTGGGATTACAGGCGTGAGCCACCACGCCTGGCTGAAAATCTTTTTTTTAAATTAAATTCTTTATTGGTACATTTTATATACAGCTCACAATCACACTCAACACTGGGGAATTTGTACCAGTAGGTACAAATTCTCATTTTTACCCATATCCCTATCTACCCCACAACCCCCACCCCCTATATAAATGTTCTTTATTTTTCTTTCCAGATCATATTTATTCTTTCACCTCATTATTTAAAATATCTTATTTTTGACAGAGGAGAAGAGTTCCTGGCTCACACTGGATTGAGAAGTTTCTTCTCCCCACTTGACTATACTATGTCCATCCCCAGCAGTAACCGACAAGTTCCAAATCATACAGGTTATCCCAGGGCAGGCATGACCTTGATGGGAACGGAGGGCGAGTTGGCCAAACCCTGGGAGCATTGTTCATGTGGGAAAAATCCTCCTCACTGATAGAAGTCATTTCACTCATCACAGATTCATTCATTTTTCCACTGCAATGAAAGATCAGAATGTGGCAACATGGTGAGCTCATGATGATAAGTAACTAATGAACAGAAAGATAACAAGTAATTTCATACATGAAAAAAGGTCAACAGCATTCACATATAAGCTATTTTGAGTATTTAGCATTGCAACTCTAAAAGGACTTCAAAGAATAATCATGTTTCTGATCTTGAACAGGCTGTGTATAAATAAGCTTGTAGTAACTCTACAGTATTTTAACTTTTATTGTTTCCCTAAAGAGTTGTGTTCTTTGCTCCATGTTTTGAAGAAGTAAATTTTCTCATTCTTAAGCATTTTGTGTCTGTATGTGTTTTGCAGCCTATATAGATGGATACAAAGATAGTAGAGGGTTAATTTCTGTCCTTGAAAAGTCTTCATTAGAGATGGGAAGGCAAGATAGACCCAAGAGCCACAGTGCTCGAAAAGACTTCTGCTGTAACCTTGGGCTTGTAACTTTATTACACACATCTCACCTAAATCTTTTAAGTTTTTCTTTGATAAAATAACAGCACTTGCCTCAGGGTTGCTCTGGGGTTAAAAGGAAAAGCATATAAGGCATCTCACCTGGTAAAAACATTATATACTTAATAAATGCTAAACATTATTAACTTTTTATACTCACAAGTTCTGGTGATATTGTCTTGATTTCACAGGGGAACAACACTGGTATGGAGTCACCAAGGCACCTCTGTGGCAGATATGGGCTTCTACTTTGGGCCTAGAGACTCTAGGGCAAGCATTCCCTGCTGAATGGCTCCTGTCCCCTCACACAATATAATGTCCCAGTAATACCAAGAGTCTCTGGAAGACAGACTAGAAGGCTTTGACCCTCAGGGAGGCGAATTGCCCAATGATCTGGATATATGTGATGGTTACAGAAGTCGACATTATATGAGGTCTCGGGTGTCCTGTGGGTGCAGGGCAAATGCCAGTGGGGAAAAGAACAAGAAGATAAAATGCTGACATCAGACTCACCCTTGTTTTCTGAAGTATGTCTTTGTCTTCACTTGTCTGCTCATCCTCCGAGGGCAAAAGTGGCACAAGCTTTGGGAATGGGAAGGCTGGGAGACACCCCTCCATTTGCAAGGCCAAGTGTCAGACTGACCAGCACTGGCGGGTGACGTGCAGCGGTGCTGGGCTGAAGGCCTCTCTGCCTTCTTCTCTAAGCAAGCTGGGCTGTGCAGGCCTGTCTAGCACCAAACACCCGCAGTTCACTTAGGATTAGTCCAGGCATCTGGAAGACACACAGAGCAGGAAACACAGTACCTGAGTGATGACAAACCAAAGGCACTCGGATCCCTTAATAAGCAGTTCGGTCCCATGCCATGAGGTGCCGAATTTGTGGGTACTGTCAAGTTCCAAACACGGAGAGTCACTGACCAGGGCTGGGAAAGGGCGAAGTGGTGACAGCCAGTGTGCTCACTCCCCTCTGCTTTCTGCAGGAGGCTGTCATCAGGCGGCGCCAGGAGAAAGGGGTGTAGAGCCGTGTCTTTGCCAAGTGCCACAGAGACGTGAAGGAGAGGATGGCAACTCCTGCTTATGGAGCACGTCGTCTGTGCCAGGCCTATTAGAGACACACTCATGTTATTCTCGTGAGAACCCCATGATGGTAGATTTAATTTCTTGTATTTCATAGGTGTGTTTAAAGAAGGGTTCAATAAGCTGCCCAGGTGATGTGCTACAAAGGCTTGGTGCGTTAATGGGTGTGGTGGCCTTGAGAATGGACCGCTCATCAATATACGATCGGTATCCTGATCTTCAAATTTCTCCTGAGGAAGTACTTTCAATGTCTTCTTCCCAAGTTAGAATGGTTAGGAACGGGGATGTAGCTCAATGGCACTGTGCCTTGCCTTGCAAGCCCAAGGCCCTGAGTTCAGTCCCCACTACTGCAAAAAAAAAAAAAAAAAGATGACTAACAGATACACATCATATGCATAAAGTGCACCCAAACATACAGTTTCTGTCACACAGAACTAACCACATAGATATAAAGCACACGCACAAATAGGTATTTAAAAATAAACATACAGTGCACACAGTGTTATGCACACAATGTTATACACAGAGTCCTTAAACCCAGGACTCCCAATACTTTGGTGGAAAAAAAAGTTGGGTTAAGGCCAGAAACTACAGTATCTGAAATAACTCTCTACAAAACCACTGTAGGCAGCAGGAAGTCAGAGAAGGGCCTTGAAAGATTATTTCATTTTTTATCCTTGTTTAATTAATGCTCCCAGAAAAGGGCAGTGAAGCTGATCATGTGTCTTTTTCATCTTTAAAAAATTATTGTGCTTTGGGACATACGCATGATACATTTGGTTTTCAAGAGGAATTTTATTTTTGCATTGGAAGAAAATTAGAGTTCATTAAAAAAAAAAAGCTTATCTACAGAGTTGCACTTCCTGAGCTGCGATGAAAAAAAAATCCCTTCTCATGACTTATCTCCTTTTCCTTCAAAAATACATTTTATCCCAGGTTGTTTTTTTTCCATGCATGAGACCAATTACAAAAAGAGATGATAGGACAGGATGATTTCAAGGCTTGGCCGTGACAGAAGGCAGGCTCTCGGCGAGACCGAAGAGGGGTGCACAGAAGGTCATGGGAACCAGGAAGCCAAGTGCTCCTCCGAGGAGCCATCGTTGTAAAGAAGAGCAAACTGCAGATAAATGATCAGGCTCCAAGCCCCAACTCGCAGCATAAACAAGCCCTTATAACGCCAGCAGTGGCTGTTTTTATCCTGTCTGAGACCCGGAGGAGGGTGCCAGAGCTCACACTGAACAGCATCTCCCTGAGTGGTGCGTACAGGTATTGTTTTCTG
>PVIC010052979.1:0-11997 GCA_004025085.1 Thryonomys swinderianus | reverse complement strand
TTGGAGACATTGGTTTAGGCAGAGACTTTATGAATAAAACCTCCCTAGCACAAGAACTAGCAGAAAGAATCAACAAATGGGATCTCATCCTACTGAAAAGCTTCTGCACAGCCAAAGACGTCGCTGGCACTGCTAGAAGACAACCAACAACATGGAAAAATATCTTTACTAGCTGTGTATCAGACAAAGGGCTATTATCGACAATATATAAAGAACTCAAACAGATCAGCCTCCCCAAGTTTAAAGACCCAATTCAAAAATGGGCAACTGAAATGAACAGACACTTCTCAGAGGCAGAAATGAAAGCAGCCAAGAAATATATGAAGAAATGCTCAACATCTCTGGTCATTCGAGAGATGCAAATGAAAACAACATTGAGATTCCACCTCACTCCACAAAGAATGGCTGCGATCACAAAGTCAACCAACGATAAATGCTGCTGTGGCTGTGGGGAGAAAGGAACCCTTCTCCACTGTTGGTGGGATTGCAGACTTGTGCAACCATTGTGGAGATCTGTGTGGAGGTTTCTCAGAAAACTATGACTAGGGGTCCCATTTGACGCTGCTATACCCATGCTGGGAATATAGCCAAATGAACTTAAAAACTCACATTGGAAAGACAGATGTACACCCTTGTTTATAGCAGCTCAGTTCGTGATAGCTCAATCTTGAATACAACCCAAATGTCCATCAACTGGAGAGTGGATAAAGAAGATGTGTTTTTTGTTTTTTTTTTTACAAAATGGAGTATAATTCTGCCATAAAGAATGACAAGATCGATCCATTTAGGTGCAAATGGAGACATCTGGAGGATATACTAATAAGTGAAATCAACAGATCACAGATAGACAATTCCTGGATCTTCTCTTTGGCATGAACACCTGTAGATGCAAATGAGTTCTAGAAAGTAGGACAGCTTTTATAGGGTGGAATATTTCTATAGGAAACTTGGTGTGGGAATATAATGACGGGAAGGAATAAATAATATACAGAAAGAATATAAAAGAGCATGTATAAAGGGTGGAGGAGGGGGACTGGGTAGGAATATGGGTAAAAATGAGAATTAACTTGTGGCATATACTGGTACAAATTTCCCAATGTTATATGTGATTTTGAGATGTATATAAATTGTACCAATAAAGAATTCAATTAAAAAAAAAGATATGTCATGTACTGATACAAATAGTCAATGTTGATTATTGTCATAATGTATATAAAAATATACCAATAAAACCAATTTTAGAGAAAGAAAAAAAAAAAGAGTGGTGACAGCGGGCATCCTTGCCTTGTTCCTGACCTTAGTGTAGAAGCTATCATTTTTTGCCCATTGAGTATGATGCTGGCTGTTGGTTTCTCATAAATAGCTTGTATTAAATTGAGATAAAGTCCATCAATTCCAATTCTCTGTAGGTTTTTGATCATAAATGGGTGTTGGATTTGGTCAAATGCTTTTTCTGCATCTACTGAGATAATCATATAGTTTTTGTCCTTGAGTCTGTTAATATAGTGTATTACATTGATTGATTTACGTATGTTGAACCAGCCTTGCATCCATGGGATAAATCTAACTTGATCAGGGTGTATGATTTTCTTAATAACTCTCTGTATTCTGTTTGCAAGTATCTTACTGAGGATTTTTGCATCAAAGTTCATTAGAGAGATTTGACTATAGTTTTTTTTTTTTTTTGGTGGGATCTTTCCCTGCCTTTGGAATCAAGGTGATGGATGCCTCAAGGAATGATTTGGGGAGTACTGCTTCCCTTTCAATTTCATTAAAGAGATTGAGAAGTATTGCTATTAACTCTTCTTTAAAAGTTTTGTAGAATGCAGCAGTGAAGCCATCAGGACCAGGGCTTTTCTTTGTTGGTAGGTTTTTTATTACATTTTCAATTTCCCAGATTGATATTTGGTTGTTTAACATTTTTATATCCTCTTCATTCAGCTTTGGAAGTTCATATGAGTCTAGGAATCTATCAATTTCTTCTAGATTTTCCATCTTCTTGGAATATAGATTTTCAAAATATGTGTTTAGGATCCTTTGGACTTCTTCTGGGTCTGTACTGATTTCGCCATTTTCATTCCTTATAGCATGGATTTGAGCCTTTTCCTTCCTTTGTTTGATAAGGTTGACTAAGGGTCTGTCGATCTTATTTAACCTTTCAAAGAACCAGCTCTTTGATTCATTGATTCTTCGTATTGTTCTCTTTTTCTCCACTGCGTTAATTTCTGCTCTGATCCTAATACTTTCCTCTCAAGTATGTGCTTTGGGTTTGTTTTGCTCTCCTTTTTCTAGTTGTCTGAGGTTCATCATTAGATTGTTTATTGCAGTTTGCTCTATTTTCCGAGTGTATGCATTCACTGCTATGAATTTCCCTCGCTGAACTGCTTTCATTGTGTCCCATAGATTCTTGTATGTTGTGCGGGTGTTGCCGTTTAGTTGAGGAACTGTTTAATTTCTCCTTTGACTTCTTTTCTGGCCCATTGGTTGGTTAACATAGAGTTGTTCAACTTACATGTGTTTGTGAGGATCTTAGAATTACTTCTGCTGTTCAGCTCCAGTTTCAAGGAAATATGTTCTGATGATATGCAGGGGATAACTTTGATTCCTTTGCATCTATTTAAGCTTGTTCTATGGACTAGAATGTGATCTATTTTGGAGAATGATCCATGAGCAGCTGAGAAGAAGGTATATTCTCGCTTTGAAGTGTGAAAAATTCTGTAGGCATCTAATAAGTCTATTTGCTCCAAAGTTTGATTTAGCTCAAGTATTTCCTTATTGATTCTTTGTCCAGTTGACCTGTCAATTTGTGACAATGGAGTGTCAAAATCCCCTACGACTATTGTATTCATGGATAGCTGGCTTTTCATGTCTAGTAATGTTAGTTTTATATAGTTGGGTGCGTTAGAGTTTGGTGCATAAATATTTATGAGTGTTATTTCTTTCTCCTGGATAGTTCCTTGTACAAGAATATAGTGACCTTCTTCATCTCTTTTAATCAGTTTGAGTTTGAAATCTATTTTATCTGCAAACGAGATAGCCACTCCTTCTTGTTTGCACTTTCCTGTGGCATGGAGGATTGTTTTCCAACCTTTTATTTCCAGTCTATAGGTTTCTTTCTGTATTAGGTGTGTTTCCTGTATGCAGCAGATTGTAGGATCTTGCTTCTTGATCTAATCTGCTAGTCTGTGTCTTTTAATTGGCCCATTGAGGCCATTGACATTAATGGTTATGTCTGATATGGACATATTCAGAGCTGCCATGTTTCCCTGTTCTCGGTTCTTTTCTTCTTTGCTTTTCCCCTTTTCTATTTAGTTTCTTGTTTGCCCCAATGAATTCACTCTCCTGGGTCTTGTCAGTATGAAATTTTCTGTGTTTTTTTCCAAGATGTTCTTTAGCATGTTTTGGAGTGCAGGTTTCGTGCTTGTGAAGTTTTTTCAGGTGTTCTTTATCATGGAAGTATCTTATTTCCCCGTCTATTCTGAAAGATTATTTTGCAGGATACAACAGTCTAGGTTGGAGGTAGTTTTCCTGCAATGCTTGAAATACTTCTCTCCACGCTCTCCTTGCACTGAGTGTTTGTGTTGAAAAGTCTGCTGTGATTCTAATGGTCTTTCCTTCATAGGTGATTTTCTTCCTTTCTCTCACTGCTTTCAGTATTTCATTCTTTTGTTGTACATCTGGAACCTTGATAATTATGTGTCTAGGTGTAGATAATTTTATGTCACAGCGTTTTGGAGTCTGATAGGCCTCATTTTTCTGTATGTCTATTTCTTTTCCTGTGATGTTTTCTGTTGCTATCTCTGACAGTAGCGTTTTTATGTCTTTTACACTGTCTCCTGCTTCCTCAGTGACTCCAATCAATCTTATGTTATTTATCTTTGAGTCATCTAGAAGCTGATGAATTGATTTCTCATGATCCCTTCCTCTTGGCCATAGATTTTTACCTTTCCTGCTCGCTGGCTGCTATGCTGTCCTCTAGGTCTGAGATTCAGTTCTCTGCTTCATTCCTCCTGCTTTACAAGCTTTCATTCTCTTTCATCATTCCCTGGAGTTCTGCTTGAAGCTGTTTAAAAGGTTCCATTGCTTCTGCTAACTTGGATTCAATCATCTCACTGATCTCTTCTTAGTGAAGTCTTTCACTGAGGACGGTATCTCTGTTTTGATTTCAGAGATGAGTTCTGTTTTCCATTTTACTAGATCTGCTTTAGTTACCATCTGCAAGAGTCCTGGTGTTTGAGTTTCAGTTTGCCCTATTTCCCTTTTCTCTGAGTTTCCCTGTGGTCCTTATATTTGTGTCTTGTTTTTTGTGTATTTTCCCATTTCTACTCTTTCATTGTTTTTAATGCTCTTCTTTGTCTGATGACAGGGCAATGTTTGTTGCAGGTCTCTTTCTATTATCTGGGGCCCTTTGGAAGCAGCACTTTCCTGGGGAGTCCTCCTTGAATCTGTAATAACCCTTGAGAGTTCTCACTCCTGACACATCATGGTAGGTATTTGAGCAGAACAATCACATCATGTTTGTTACGATAATACAATAAATGCCAATATCAGTATTCAACACAGTAAATATGATAAAAAGTTTTGTTAGATTTTATACTGGATACTTTGTGCTTATGAGTTACCTCTATGTCTGACTCCTCACTGCACAGCTCAGGGATACAGTGGGCTGGTGGGCGGCCTTCTGTCCACTGGAAATGGACTGCACCCTGGAGCCGGGTCCGTGTGCTGCTCCCTCAGTCCACTGGAAGCAAGGCATGGCAGGGCCGCATCCGCTGGGTTCAGTCTGCCCGCTGCTGGTCCCTCAGTCCTCCGGATATCAGGGCATGGCGGGCCCGGAGCTGCTGTGTCCGGTCTTCCCACTGCTGGTCAGTCAGTCCGCCGGAAAACAGGGCACGGCACGCCCGCAGCTGCTGGGTCCAGTCCGCCCGCTTCCGGTCCCTCAGTCCGCTGGAAACAGGGCACGGCGGGCCTGCAGCTGCTGGGTCCGGTCCTCCCGCTGCTCGTCCCTCAGTCGGCCGGAAAGCAGGGCACAGCAGGCCCGGAGCTGCTGGGTCCGGCCCGCCCTCTGCTCGTCCCTCAGTCCACCGGAAAACCTCTCTTTTTTTTTTTTATTTGGAGGATCAAACTCAGGCCCTTGTGCTTCCAAAATAGGTGTGGTATCACTTGAGCGAAATGCCCCACCTCTTTTTTTTTTCTTGGGACTGAATCTGATAGTGCAGTTCATTCTGGCGGTGACGTTGGGTGGAGCTACTCTGGCCTCGACCTCTGGTGCTGGGATGACATGTGTGCCTCACTATGTTCAGTCAAAAAAAGCATTTTATTTCATTTCTAACTTTCAACATTTTTTTTCTTGTTACATTTTATATGTGTATTATGCTTCCATGGAATATTGAGGAATATTCATTCTCATTTTTTCATTGCCCTGCCCTCACTGCAACTGCCCACACTCTGGATACATAAGCTTCATTACTTTTTTTTTTTTTTTTTGCTTTTTGAGACAGGGTCTTGCTTTGTAGTTCAGGCTGGCCCTGAGCTCACTATGGTGCCCAGGCAAGCCGCCACGAACTCAGCAATCCTCCTGTCCCTGCCTTCCGAGTGCTGGGATTACAGGCGTGAGCCACCACGCCTGGCATTGTGGTATGTGGTGTTGATTGTTGGTGGGCGTGTCTCCACACCCAGCATTATATGTGGTCACCGGGGATCGAACTCAGGTGCTTGCACTTGCGAGGCAGGTGCCGGAAACACTGAGCTAACCCTCCGGCCCCCTAAGCTTCATTACTTTTTGTTTGCCATCCAATGTCTTTTCTCTTCTCACTGGATCCTACCCCACCACTGGTTTAGGCCAATCTTCCTGCCACCTGGCTTACAAACACAAGGACCTAAGTTCTACCCTCTTCCCCCATCCAACTCCCTGGTCCATGGAGTGAGGGGGAAAGATAACCAGAATGAGCCCCAGTTAAGAGAAGATTTAAAGAAAAACTTTTCTTTCATTTTTGGAAGACTCCAAGGGCAGGGGGAACACTAAGGCAACCCCACAGTACTATCTCTCAATCAGAGAATTAAACCACATGATCCCACCAGGAAAGATCCATGTTTTCCCACATCCACCCTGGCCACACAGGCAGATGAAGCTGAGTGTAGGCAAGTAACAGGAAGAGAAAAACCCCAGAAGGTATGACCCCATCCCTGGGGTTTCAGAGGGAGATTGCTCCCTACAGAAAGCCATTGTTGACCCGCCTTTGTCTACATAGCAACAACTTCAGGAAGTCACCTCCCACACAAGAGGACACTAGCATCCCAGGTCTGGACTTCGGTTGTTTGGAGACTCCCTCAGAGTAGAGCCAGGTGAGGTGGTTTTCGGGGCCTCTACCATGTGTCCCCTTCCTTGCCTTCACATGCTATCAAAGTGTGACCACATTGGTGTCCTATGAATTCAAAGCTGAGCTCCCCCACTCATCCCAGAAGGTGCTACCTCCCTTTCCACGTCTCTCCCTGTCTCTCTTTATGTATATGTTTGTCTCTTTCCTCTCTGTCTCTTTTTCTCTTTCACTGTCAGCCTCTGTCTCATGCTCTCTCTTTTTCTCTGTGTCCCAAAATCCTGGCAGGGCAGCAAAAGCCTTGCCATTCCCTGGTCATTCTCCCACCCACATGGGGCTTTGCTTCTCACACAGGGTCTCGCTTTGAAGTTCAGACTGCCTCTGATGTCTCTGTGTAGTGAAGGCTGACCTCAAACTCACAATGATCATTCTGCCTCTTCCTCCAGAGGGCTGGCATGACAGCCATGAGCCACCACGACCCACCAGCACTGTGGTATGTGGTCCTGGGGATCCAACTCAGAACCATGCACTAGCTAGGCACACTCAGGACCCACTGAACTAAACCCATGACACATCGTCTTGGTTTTCAAGTTGATTTTATGGGCATATTTTACCCACACATTCTGATCAGTCAATACAGACATCTTGTAACTGCATATTATACCCTTAATTCTTATTTTGACTATACCTCTGCCCTCCCTAAAATGTCCCATGCCCTCATAAGCTTTGCTTCTTTTTTTCACCATGGCATTGTTTCTTGCCTTTCTTTCCTTACTCCTAACCCCATTCTCCCTCTGGATGTCTTCTTCCTAGTTCACAATACCTATCAGACATCTTCTTCTCCTTCAGGGTTTAACAGAAGTTCTCAATTTATTTTCTTTTCTCCATTGGTGTTTTTGGTACATCACACACACACATGTTACGGTCACAGTCGACCTGGAGAGTGTGAACCAGTACGTGACATGGGTAAATTGTCATTTTATTCTGATTTCCATTCCCCTCAAATCCCCCACTCACTATATACCATTATTTTCTTTTTGTCACCATCACATGCTTCCTTTCCCTTCTTGACTTCCCCTTGCCCCCTTTCCCTTTTAATATTTTCTTAGTATTTCACCATACCTATCAAACTTTGGAGAACTCATCTACACCTTCAGTTTCTCATGTCAGAAGAAAGATACAGCATTTACACATGTGTGACCTATTTATCTCAATTAGGAGAAGGTCCGTAACATTCCTTAGATCAGATTTTATAAAGGCATCATTTAGATAGAAACCACAGCTTTTGTATCCAATCTCCTGTTGATGGGCATTTAGGCTTTTTCCAAGATTTAGCTATCACAAACTGAGCTGCCATACACATGGGAACCCTTATGTGGCTGTGCCATGAGTCTTTTTGTTCTTTCATGTATATATCTAGGTGGGAAACAGTGGGATCCTATGGGCACTCAGATGCTAGTGTTTGGAGGAATCTCCAAGCGGATTTGCAGAGATTTTCAAAACACCTTGTTGCTCACTACCTTTTCTTGCTCTTCCTCCTCTTCTTTCTCTTCTTCCTCCTCTTCCTTTTCCACCTCAGAGTGTTATAGGTAGAAAAGACAGCTAGACATATGTAGGCAGATAGGGCCGGCCCTTGAAAGACTTGCAAAAAAGACATCCTCAAAGGTCAACACCATCAATGAGGAACTACACTTCCAGATAGCAGTGACCAGCAAACCTAATGTCCCAGGACTGAATGTCAAAATCTGGATCCAGCCCCTCCCTGGAATGCAAGAATTGCAAATTCCCCAAACAGTGGGCCAAGACTTTGACCCAACTAGCGGAGTTTCCAGACAAGGAAGACCCTCTAAGGCTTGATTTCACATTGGACCTATTCAATCAAAAGTTTGCTGAAGTAGCTATGCTTGCCATTTAACCATTGGTTACAGTTTGCCCATTTCTTTCAAATCTTAATGGGAGCCCCCACTGTACTCATTGGTCAATTGCAACCCATCTACCTTTTTTGAATCTTACTGGTAGTCCCTATTTCAGACCCACCTCACCTCATGGCTTTACTCCATAAAAGCCCTCTAAAAAGTGAGGTGGGGGGTTACCCACTTTCTGGGTCCCCCCTTCTGTCTCTCTTAAGGCAGAAGCTTTCTCTCTCAATAAAATTTTCCTACTCAAACCTCTGTCGTTCCTAAAATTCATTCTTTAATTTTTAGAGAACATGAACTCACATTTCAGTTGGGGGGTTAGGCCTTAACTCTCCTGCATCATATTGGAGGTGCCACTGAGATAACTGCATGGAGGTAAGAGTTTTCTTTCCTTTAGAAAATCTAAAAGGTTGGTTTTTCTCCGCAAATTATTACTTTGCTTCATAAGGTTTAACTATTCTACAGATCCTGGTCCTTGTTTTTAGTATTTGCTTCAAAAACAGTCTAAATTCTAAGTTGTATGCTTTAAATATTTGCAAACTGCTGACTTTTATTATAGTACATTGTGTTTTGTTAAAACTGTGTTTTAATCTTTCACTGTACATGTTGTATTTCTATTGGGTTGATGCTTAAAATGCTGTAAAATAGATCTCTTCAGGCTTTTTTTTCTGTCCCTTATAGAATTTTAATCAAACAGTGATTACTCTGCCAGCCAGTAAATGCCACTAGGGTGGCTGCCACTCTTAAAGCAGAGGACAGGTTTCTCCAGTTGCCCTCTGGTGAATCCCCACTTGCAGTCGCGGGTGGAATGTTGACCAGATAAGCAATTGGATTCCTTGTAGAACTAGTGGAAAATGAGGCAACAACTGAGGAACCTTGGCCAAGGCGACTCTTTGGTGGGTTCTGAAGGTTCCCCAGAAGAAACTGGCTCCGGACCACCCATGTGGGTAGTCAAGAGAGAATCTCCACATCTTGTCCATACCTAAAATCTCCTCAGTGAGGTGAAAGGGAGAACATGCCAATGATCACCAGATGTGCTTTGCCTCAGAGCGCTCTGAAAGACGCCAGCAAAACCTTTTCATAAGCCTCCTTTATGAGTCGAGTTATGTAGTTGTACTCCTTTCTCTACCAGCAAGATAGAACCTCACATGGCATATAGAAACAAAGTGTTTAACGAAATTAGACTACCTAAATCTTGTCTCCCCTAGACATGGATTCCATCTCTCATGTAGACAAGAAAATGTTTGCTGATAGGTAATAGGCTTGAAAACTTTGTGGATTTTTGAATGCTATATGGTAATATATAGATTTTTTATTTGTGACTTAAATTTTATTTAGACTTTCTCTTTGATAGTTGTCAGATGACTTCTTTCACAGAGCCAAGTTAAAGACTTAGAACAACTGTCTGCCTGACCTGTATATATATTTCTTCACATGTTAGATAAACAGAGTAAGACACTAGACAACGTTTTTCTGCCTTTAGATGTGCATAAAAGGTAGATAAAGGTGTCTATACTGACTTGAGGACTATGACTAAAATTATGCATTTCAAATGATCAGCAGGCTCCATCATTTGACAGAAGGGATACCAGCAGAGGTCAAAGCTTAAGCATCGGAGACACAAAGTCTGCCATCTAGTGCTGGCACAGGGCAAACTTTGGTCTAAACCTAACTATTCCCTCAGCTTGGTCTCATCAGGGCCTTACCTAAAATGACTAGAAATCTAATAGTATACTTCAGAGCTCTTTTTGCCTGGCGCCCAAGGCAGAAGTCTCTGACCAACTATTTCTATATGTGATCTCCTACAAGAGTGTCATGATTCTGTCCATTAACCTAAGTCCCCCTATTTCAAAGAAACAACAAGCAGTGGGTTGAATTTTTTAGTTTCATCTTATTCCAGTTTTTCAGTGACAGCACTAAACACACACTAATATTGGTTCAAAAGGCATGTTTTACATACCTCCAGTTCACCAAGGCAGGCAATGGATGGAATATGGTCAGGACACAGTAAGAGTGCTCCCTAGAGTAAGGGAGTGAATTTCTGGGAGAAAATAAGGACAAGCGCTGGTAAGGGTAGCTAATTCCAGTCTGACTTATTTTTTGAGTTTCTTTTCTTCAGTTGGTAGCTACCTACCCTGTAGTAGAACCTCCTGTTTGCGGGCAGTGGCACTGAACAAGGTACAATAAAACAGAAACTCATAAGGCGCCATGTTTCTGTTGCAGATGGGGAATTCCATATCTGAGTCCCTTACTCACTTGGAATGTGTTCTTAAATACTGGAAAATGTTCAATCCTCACTTGTGAAGAAGAGCAGCTTAATATTTCTCTGCACCCATGCGTGACCTACTTATCCCCTAGAGCCAAGATGGAAAGAAGAGGGGATTATTAATTATGACACTGTTTCACAACTAAGATTATACTGTAAAGTAAAGGGAAAATGGACTGAAGTACCATACGTTGAGATCTTCTTTGCATTAAGGAATAACTCCTATTTGTGTTCAAAATGTAAATGTGAGCCTCAAGAAAGCCAGACAGTTCTGACCCCTATGGATAAGGTTTCCCACCCTCATCTTTTAGAATTTGAGGGCAAAGTTTCTAAGGATACTCTAGTTAAGATACCACCTACTGAGGTAGAAATTTCTAAAATAACTCCTACTGAATCTCTACCTACTGGGACAAAAGGTTTTCCTACTTGACCTGTGGAGCCTGAGATCCCTCCTCCTTATCCTTCAGCACTTGAGAGTAAGCCGGCCATAATACAACCCTTCACTGGGCTGTATACATCCTTATCTCAAGCTCCTCTAGGACAATACCCCTTACAGGAAGTAGACAATGTTTTTGGACATGGTTGTGTCTACATACCTTTATATCTTTGTGACCTAAAACAAATTGAGCAAGACTTAGGAAAGTTCTCAGAAGATCCAGACAGGTACATTGAGAATTTTAGACGACTTGCTCAAATTTTTGAATTAGGCTGGAAAGATGTGATGCTAATTCTGAATCAGACACTTACTTCTGGTGAGGTACAAGCTGCAACACAGGCTGCCATTAAGGTGGGAGATGAATATCACATAGTATATTATAATCCACCAGCTGAAAGGCGGCCAGGAGAGCTAGAAATCCCTACTGGAGCACAAGCTGTCCCTACACAGGACCCTCACTGGCGTGACGATCAGGTAGGAGAATGGTGTAGGAAACACCTATTATACTGCGTTATTGAAGGCTTAAGAAGGAGCAAAAATAAGCAGATCAATTATTTTAAGTTATCAACTATCCAACAGGGAGAAAAAGAGCACCCCTCAGTCTTCCTAGATCGCCTATGAGAGGCCCTGATCAGATATACATCACTAGTTCATGACTTGATAGAGGGATAAATTGTTCTTTTTTTTTTAAATTGAATTCTTTATTGGTACAATTTATATACATCTCAAAATCACATATAACATTGGGAAATTTGTACCACTATATGCCACAAGTTAATTCTCATTTTTACCCATATCCCTACCCACTCCCCCCTCCTCCCCCCTTATACATGCTCTTTTATTTTCTTACTGAATCATATTTGTTCCTTCCCCTCATCACATTCCCACACCAAGTTTCCTATAGAAATATTCCACTCTATAAAAGCTGTCCTACTTTCTAGAACTCATTTGCATCTACAGGTGTTCATGCCAGAGAGAAGATCCGGAAATTGTCTATCTGTGATCTATTGATTTCACTTATTAGTATATCCTCAAGATGTCTCCATTTGCACCTAAATGGAT
>PVIC010052978.1:0-11994 GCA_004025085.1 Thryonomys swinderianus | reverse complement strand
TCAGGCTGGCCCTGAGCTCACTATGGTGCCCAGGCAAGCCGCCGCGAACTCAGCAATCCTCCTGTCTCTGCCTCCCAAGTGCTGGGATTACAGGCGTGAGCCACCATGCCCCGCATTATATGTGGTAACCGGGGATCGAACTCAGGTCCTTGCGCTTGCAAGGCAGGCGCCGGAACCACTGAGCTAACCCTCCGGCCCCTTAAATTAATTTTTAAGGAGGCTACTAGAAAGCTTTAAATTGTACATGAGTCACATTATTCTGTTTTCAGAAAGCACTCATCTAGAAGTTTAATGGCTTATCTAATTCTCACAGCAGTCTTGTGAATTAGAGGCTACTATTTTCCACTATGTCAGGTGGAAAAATTGAGGCACAGAGAGGCCAAGTCACTGGCCCAAGGTCACCCAGCACGTCAGGATTTGAACTTGGGGACCTTGGCTGTGGAGTCCTGCTCCTATCCCCTCTTCTCCACTGCTTCTCTCTTGAGATCACTTTGTTCCTGGTGAACGTGTCCACCATCCCCATTTACCAGAGGGAAAACTGAGCCTCAAAAAGATGAACAGAGAAATCGAGGGGAATGAGATCCTAAACTTGGGAGTGTCTTTATCCAGAACCTGTGTGCTCAGGCTCTCTGCACACATGTGGACACAGACATATACCCACACTGTGCACATACACTATCCCTGTTACCTTCATCCGACGTCAGGTCCAGCTGCACACACTGGATCTCCCCATAGGGACATTGCACGTACAAGGAGGAGCTGCAGGACCCGGGCTGCCCCTTGGGGCATATAGGACACAGGAATTTGCTCAAGGTGCGGGAGGCCGGCAGGGCTGCTGTACAGGGCAAGGTGAAAATCAACCTGGGAGACTTTTAGGACTTCCCAAGCCCTGGGCACACTCAGGTGTGGCTGCAGGGGAAAATCTTGATTGAGGGATCCTGCCCACCTGTAATCAGGGCGACTTAGGGGAACCCGGTTGGAAATGGGCTTGGAGGTTCTTCCTGTCTACTTTCCTGTCCTCAACTGAGGACAAAGTCACCCCACCACCTCCCCAACCACCATCACACGACTTTCTGGTGGCAACTTACTGGGCAGAGTAGGTTCCTGGCAGTTGCCCTGGCAACAGGTGGTCTTGACCCAGTAGCCACTGCCAACGCCATAGGTCAGGGCGGAAATAGAGTTGCTCGATGTGCAGTCTGTGGAGGCCACGCAGGAACCATTTCTCCAGGAGACAGAATTCCCATTCCCAAAGTCTGGAGAGATGCAGAGAGCAGGCCGATGAGGAAGGCAGCCATAGCCCACTGCCCCACAGAGCCTCCCAGACCCCTGTGGACGTTGGCAGTCATTCTGCCTGGGATCCCCAGTAACTCATCCAAAGTTAGTTGTTGCCCAGGAAGACACATTTCAGAGAAACCTTTCTTGAACACTCCCTAGTCTCTGAGGGTGCCAATTAGGTCCCCCAGTCTGTCTATGAGCATCTTGTGAGGTTTACCAAACTCTTGTGTGGGCACCTAGAAATGCTCAGCAGTGGAGCCTGATAGCCTGTCTTTCCTATTCCTTGAAACCAAGAGCTGGTTTCAAGTTTAATTCCACCGATATTTATAGAAGAGTCATTTTCCCATTTTTAATGGGTATGAATAGGGCTTGCTTCCTTGCTCAGAATGGTACCGTAGACACCAAGATGGTCGCGACTGAATTTCCCATCCGGCGCATGTGCTCTTGTGAAATATGACTCCTTGGCAAGAGGTAAAATTACTTCCTCATCCCTTAGACCTGAGATGTGCTTGTGATGCGCTCTGGTCAATAGACTGAGGCAGAAATGGTCTGCGCCAGTGGTGAGCCTATCGCAGAGGATGCCTGCTGGGTCCCCTTCTTTCTTCTCACTTCTTTCTACTGTGAGGAAGCTCAAGCCAACCCCTGGCAGTAGGACTCCATGGAGAGAGACTGTCTGGAGCACTGCTGCCCTGTGGAGTTCCCAGCTGTCTGCCACCGCACAAGTGACCTTGGCTTTCACCACTGGGAGCCGAAGAGCCACCCAGCTGAGCCCAATCAAGGAAGACTTGTGAGAATAACAAATCACTGTTTGAAACTACACAGTTTTAAAAACTGTAGTTTAAAAGAAACACACCATATAAGTTATCCTTGATCGTACTTAAAGGTACTCTTTTTTTTGGCAGTACCAGGGCCCTTTGTGCTTCCAAGGTAGGCATGGTACCACTTGAGCTAAATCCCCAACACTTAAATACATTTTGGCAGTATAAACTATATTCATGTGGTTGGTAACATGTGTCTAGAACATTTTCACTGTATAAAACTGAAACTTTATGTCCATCAAACAACTCATTCTCTTCTTCCCTAGGCCCTGACAATCACCATTCCACTTTCTGCTTCATGGTTTTCACTACTGTAGATATCTCATCTAAGTGAAATCATATAGCATTTGCCTCTTTGTGACTGGCGAAGTCATTAAGTTTCAAGCTGATTGTTATTTAGCAATAACTAAAACATGCCATTGGCTTTCACTCCATAGAGCAGAAATTCTCTCCTGCATGGTGGGAAAAGTTGAGGCCTTGAACTCAGGAGGGCAAGGAGAGGTCTCACTGTGCCTTGAGCCCTGTTTTTGTCCCTACAGGCACTCACCGATGACGCCTTCGGTCTTAAGACAGTAGTTCCTGTCCTCTGAACAGGGGAGAGGATCACAGTGGTGGAGGTCTGAGCAGGTGAAACAGACAGTGCCCCCTGGGTTGGGGATCACTGCTGCATGGAGACCTGGAGAGACAGAGAAAGACAATCAGTGTGTGTGAATGTGTGTGTACACTTGTGTGTGTGTGTGTGCGTGCATGTTTCTGGACACATTGGTGTTGCCCTTGAGCATGCTACAGTGTTCTTGTGTGTGTCCTACAATCACACTACTTGTGGGGCTGAGTATGCAGGGCTGTTTCTTGGGGTGTACATCTGGCTGTGTTTCTGAAGCTGTCTGTGAGGGTATAATGGTGTGTGTGTGTATGCATACTCCTGTTGGCCCTGTATGAGTAGGTATCTACAAAATGTGGATGGGTGTGAACAGGTGTATGTATTTAAGACTGGTTCTTTGGATCTGTGTGTGTTCCTGTGGCTTGCTGTGTCTATTTTCAACAAATTATGGGGTGCACGGACATGTTGGTGCCCAGCTGGAGATGTTTGTGGATGTCAGTAAGGCTTATGTATGCTGTATGTGTTTCCACTTGCCTTTCCCGGTCCCTGAATGTGGATATGAGAATCAATGTGTTCACGTGTGGCCACTTTACAGGTCTGTGTCCACATGCAAAAATTCCATGTCCCATGTTCCATGGTCGGCAATCTTACCTTGCCCCTTTCCTTTCCACAATGTAAATTTTAAGCTCCCAATCTGCCTTTTTTTCCTTCATTGTGATAATTAACTTCATCCATTGCCCAGTTTTAAAAAGTAGCTTGGGGGGCTGGTGGTTCCGGTGCCTGCTGCGCAAGCACAAGGTCCTGAGTTCAATCCCTAGTAACCACATACAATGCTGGGCGTGGAGACTCACGCCCACCAGCAATCAATACCACATACCACAGTGCCGGGCGTGGTGGCTCACGCCTGTAATCCCAGCACTTGGGAGGCAGAGACAGGAGGATTGCTGAGTTTGAGGCTTGCCTGGACTACATAGTGAGCTCAGAGCCAGCTTGAACTACAAAGCGAGACCCTGTATAAAAAAAAAAAAAAGTAGCTGGGAATTTAAGAATGTGGAGGTGAGAATGTTCCTGTTTTGCCTGTGGGGTCAGCAAGTGGACCCTGTTCTGCACCCCCCAGAATGGTTCTTGCTGAGGTTCTAGAAAAAGCATCTTCACGTGGCTGGAACTGAGAGAAGGCAGCTCTGTGCCTTTCTCACCTCTAAAACTTCCATAATTCTGTTCAGTTGAATCACTTAATAAAATGTTGCCCTCCCCAAAATACTCTTTCAATTAGCATATCCCTTTTCTGGAAAAAAACAGTTGTTGGGAATGTTCTTTGGAAATCCAAAAGAAGACTATTGGCAAACTTGTCTTCTTTCATAAGCAACATAAGGAAGAAAAGAAAAAGATCATCTGATTTGTTCCTTAAACCAGGTTGGAATCTCTAATCTCACCTAAACTCAAAGATGCTCCTGTTTGAAGTGCCTGTGCCTCTCTGCAGAGGCATGGTGGATGTTGGGATAGTGTGTATTTTGTCAATTGCAGTGGCGTGTGCCTGGAATCCCGGCAGTCTGGGAGGCTGAGGCAGAAGGGTCATAGGTTTGAGCTTAGTCTAGGCAATTTCATAGCTACATTAATAAGGGCTGGGAAATGGAACTTGTGAGGCACCTGCAGTAATTCTCTGTACTGCAATCGATCAGTCAGTCAATCAGTCATGGAACTGTGCCTAAGGATATTCTGCTTCTGAGTGTGGCAGGTGCTGTGTGGCTCTGGGTAATGCCCTCCTTTGTGTAGGGTAGGGGATTGGGTTCCCTGAAACACACATACGGGACCTGAGAAGAGCACATGGGACCCAGGGAAGGTTCCGAGGCCACCCTTCCACCCTTCTGGAAGAGCACCTGTTTGTGTGGGAGGAGTTTGGGGGTCACACTCAGGCTTGGAAATGAGACGGAATCCGGACGCCTCTGGGCCCAGGGTGTCGTTCACTTGCAGCCGGCAGACGTCTGGTGTGGCACAGCCCTTTAGGATCTGGGGGTCCCCTGCAGGAACAGGAGAGGCTGTAGGGAAGAGGCTCAGAGCTCAAGCCTCCCACATGGATGGCTCTCTCTGTCTGAATGTTCTCATCCCTTGCTGAGCTCTTTATCTACCTTACCATGATCTGCAGCCTCTTGTTACTCTTTTGTATTATTTATGCTCTTGCTGTTGTTTCTACTCACATTTTTGTTTTGTCTAGGAAACTTAACTTCCCCAAAGCTCCAAATAGCATGGGAAAAATATTTTTGTAAAGATTGGCTGGAGATTCAGCTCAGTGGTTCTGGTGCCTACCTAGCAAATGCAAAGTCCCCGGTAACCACATACAACAATACCAGGCATGGTGACTCACACCCACCAGCAATCAGTATCACATACCACAGTGCTGGGTGTGGTGGCCCAAACCTGTAGTCCCAGCACTCAGGAGGCAGAGGCAGGAGGATTGCTGAGTTCAAGGCTTGCCTGGGCTACATAGTGAGTTCAGGGCCAGCCTGAACTACAAAGTAAGACTCTGTTTCAAAAGCAAAAACAAAAACAATAAAAACTTAGTTCCCCTTGGGCCGGAGATTTGGCTAAGTGGTTCTGGCGCCTGCCTCACAAGCGCAAGGTCCTGAGTTGGATCCCCGGTAACCACATACAATGCTGGGCATGGAGACTCACGCCTACCAACAATCAACACCACATACCACAGTGCCGGGCATGGTGGCTCACGTCTATAAATCCAGCACTCGGGAGGCAGAGACAGGAGGATTGCTGCATTTGAGGCTCGCCTGGGCTACATAGTGAGCTCAGGGACAGTCTGAACTGCAAAGTGAGACCCTGTCTCCAAAAAAAAAAAAAAAAAAAACACAAAAAACTTAGTTCCCCTTTAAATAGTGACATGCCCAACTGGGGAAGGTGGCTAATAGGAGCGGCCCATCATGAAAGCAGGCTATAAAAAGATGTATTGCCACTGGGGATTTAGCTTAAGTGGTACTGCGCCAATCTTGGACACACAAGGGCCTAACTTCGATCCCCGGTACTGGAAAAAAAAAAAAAAAGATGTATTGCCTGTACTGTCTTTGAAAAAACAGTATCAGTATCACCTTAAGGTCAATCTGGTCTTTATTATCATCGCAAACTAGCAATTCCGAAAAACACCAGTGATATAATACTCATTCCTGCCAGCAGGAGCCCTTTCTCCAACATTTTCAAGTCTCTCACTGTTTACAGCAAGAAGATCCTTTAGAGAATGTTGTTCCCTGCACTGCTGGGAGTAGAAGCCTAGGCTGCTTCTTTCCATTCCTGTGTCAGCTTCAGAGTTAGTCTATCCTCTGGCCAGGTTGGTCCTACCATAAGTGTTTGCTGAAAGAGCCTCCACCTTGACCATTTGCAAACACAAGGCGGTGCTTTTTAAATACTTCTATAAATTCTCAGACATCAACAGGTAACACTGGCACCTCTTCTCCCCACCTCCTTGAAACCAGATAGACTTTTGGGAGACTTTTGGCCAAGACACCATGGCAGAAGTAGTAGCATGTGACTTGTGAGATTCAGTCATAAACATCCAAGCTGCTGCCACCCCCGTTTGTGGGATGGAGCCTCCAGCTACTGTGGAAAGGACCCTGAGTCCACCGCGATGTAAGGAAAGCCACGCAGCGAGTCAGCAGGGAAAGAGCCCACAACTCATGTCTGAGAGCTGCTCAGTCTCACTGCTCTTAGCCCTGCAGTCCCAGCTCCGGCCACTTTCACACGGCAAACACGTGAGGCACCCAGAGCTGTATGCCTCAGTACTTCCAGATCCCCGACCCACAGGAACTCTAAGGAGAGTAAAGTTATTGTCCTCTCAAGGCATGAAGTTTGCAGATGACTGGTTGAAGTATAAGGGCATAACAGAACATATACGCACAGAGAACTTAACATGTATTGGTGCGACGAGCAGGGAGGCTTGCCACGCGAATGAGCTCCTGAAGGGGGAGCCCTTACCTCCACTCCATGTCCCGTTGAGGGTGACACACTTGGTCTGGTTCCCGATGCAGCTCATGATGGAAAGGGAGTCACACGGGGCCGACTTATTCCCAGAACAGTATTGACATATCACGTGGTTGGCCTTGGGCCGTGGCTCTGGTGGGATGGAGAGAGTCAGTACAGTGGAGGACGAGGAGCCCCTCCCAGACCTTCCCCACCAGCCCTCTGTTCTCCTGCCTTCTTTCCCTGACTCCACCTGCCCCCAGAACAATCCAAATCATTTGTCTCCAAGGTGGGACCGGCTTGATCTTAGCTGCCTCCTTCCAACCCCTGAAGACTTATTCTGAGAAGCAATTAACAGAGCAGCTCATTTGTCCGGTAGAAACCACCAGGCTGTACCCTAGGTTATTTTTTTTTATTCATTCCACAAACATTTCTTGAGCTCCAACTGTGTATCAGGCATTCTTCTAGGTCCTGGAGACAGTGGTGATCACAAAGATGAAAGACCTCCCTTAGAGACCTTGAACTCCAAAAGTGATTACAAAGAGATTCTATTCTTTCAGCTTTAAGATGCTATAATATTCTGTGAAAGAGCAGAACTCTGCCTTCCAGGTGCATCATTGTCTGATTAATTTTGAGTTTCACCAGGGATCCGAAACATTTAAGAGGAAGCTAAGGAAGTATATTTTTTCCTGAGTCAAAACTCAGTCACAGGCTGGGGACTTAGCTCAAGTCTAAGACTTAGCTCATACCTACCTTGCAAGTATAAGGGCTACCGCAAAAACAAACAAACAAAAAATACCTTGGTCATAAGCTGATGGCACATGCCTGTAGTCCCAGCATTCAGGAAACTGAGGCAGAAGGATCACAGGGAGTACAAGGCGATCCTAGACTACACAATGAGTTCAGGGGCAGCTAGAAATACACAGCGAGAACTTGTCTCAAAAAAAAAAAAAAAATTCCAGGGCCGGAGATTTAGCTCAGTGGTTCCAGCGCCTGCCTCGCAAGCACAAAGTCCTGAGTTGTATCCCGGTAACCACATACAATGCTGGGCAGGGTGACTCATGCCCACCAGCAATCAATACCACATACCACAGTGCCGCGTGGTGGCTCACACCTGTAATCCCAGCACTCAGGAGGCAGAGACAGGAGGATTACTGAGTTCCAGGCTTGCCTGGGCTACAAAGTGAGCTCAGGGCCAGCCTAAACTACAAGCGAGACCTGTCTCAAAAAAAAATAATAATCCATATTGATTATATATACATAGCTTTAGTTTGAGCCTGAAGTGTTTCCAGAAGATAGGTGTGTTAAAGCCTCAAGTTTAGCACCAATGAGAGATGGTGGAAATATTAAGAGGCGAGGCCTGGTGGGAGATCTTTAGGTCTTTGGGGTGGGGCCTGGAAGGGACTGTGGGACTGTAATCCCTTCCACTTGCTCTCTTTTGCTCCCTGCTCACCATGAGGTGAGTGGGTTTGGTGTGCCATGCACTCCAACTACAATGTGCTGCCTCGCCTGTCACAGGCCCTAAGGCTATGAGCACAACCAGTCATGAATCTCCAAAACTCTGAGCCAGAATAAACCTTTTCTTTTTATAAATTGATTACCTCAGGGATTTGTTATAGTAATAGGAACCTAACACACACACAATATATATATATATAGACAGAGAGAGAAATGTTAACATTTTAGCCGAATTTCCTTAAATGAAGCCTATCATTTAAATTAATCTCATTAGGTTGTATTTCATGTGTCTATGATAGAAGTTTTAATGATGTATACTGCTTATGTAGGTTTCTAATGACAGTGCTGCCGTAGACCCTCTACCAAATTAGTAGATATATTTTGGTGTGCTCCCTTCAGTTTTTACCTTAAATAGGAGAGTTGTACTAGTGCAGTTATTGTTCTAACTGGCATTTTAGGTGCTAAGAACATGTCCAGGTCTCAGCAGGCTTTTGATAGCCACAATTTGGGAGGAAAGCTGCAGTTCTTTGAAAGGATGCCTGGTAGCTGAATGCTGGATCTCTCCATTGCTACCTCTGCCAAATACAAATTCCTTCCTTGAAGAAATAACCAGGCGTCAAAAATTATCTTGATCACCACCCAAGGCCTAGTCTAGTTTGACCCCAACAGCACAAAAACTAGGAAGACCTCACCCTCAGGGTCAGATAGGGATAAGCCAGGGCTGCGGCTAAGCACCTCCTGAATTTTGGCCCTCTAAGCTCCTGGCTGGGCTCACCCTGGACCTGGGCCTGTCGGGCCTGTAACACTCTTATTCCTCCCAGCCTTGGGGGAATATGAAGAAGAGGCTCTAAAGACATAGGAAGAGTCCAGGCTTCCCCAACCCCCAGTCAGTCAGCCACACAATACCGAGGACCTACTGTGTATTCCACACCATTTTCTAGATGAGAAAACAAGTGTGTGTGTGTGTGTGTGTGTGTGTGTGTTTCCAGTCCAGAGGTTTTACACCAAGCTATATCCCTATGTCCCCAGGCCTAGGTTTTTAAAAATTATTCACACACAGCCAGATGTGGTGGCTCATGCCTGTAATCCCAGTACTCGGGAGGCAGAGGCAGGAGGATTGCTGAGTTCCAGGCTTGCCTGGGCTACATAGTGAGCTCAGGGCCAGCCTGAACTACAAAGCGAGACCCTGTCTCAAAACACACACACACACACACACACACACACACACACACACACACACACACACACACATTTTAGACAGAGTTTTGTAAACTTTTTGCTAAACTACCCAAGCTGGGCTCAGACTTACAATCTTCCTGACTCAGTTTCCCACAGTGGTGGTATGACAGATGTTAAAGCTTTTTCTCTCATCCCAATCAGCCAGAGAAAAAGCCGCACCATGAGAGCCCCAGACCCTGTCTCCTTGTCCCAGCCCAGATATGACGCCCTGGTCCTGCTGCAAACGAACCTTGTTGTGGGTCCACGACACTGCAGCCGTTTGCACAGCAGGCGGTGCTGACCCAGAGTGAGGAGTTGGGGCCATAGGTCAGGGTGCTGACACCTTCCCGGCACTGCCCAGGGGTCACACAAGATCCGTTCTCCACCACAGTCCCATTTTCTGGGGATAGAGGCCAGGAGAGGACGTTAGGGCCCCCGCCTCATGTGCTCCTGGCTTCTGCCCTTCTGTGGTGACCCCAAGAGGTCATTGTCGGGTTCTGTAAGCTCCTGTTCCAGCACCCCATGCCTCACAACAGCACCCAGTTAAGTTGGGAGGCCCAGTGTGCAACCCAGACCCCCAGCTCTGCCTGCGCCTTTCCTCCCCCGCTGCCCTCCCTGTCCGGTCCCCTACCCAGCCGCCTCTGGCTGAACAGGCAGGAGTCCTGGGCTGAAGGACAGATGACATCCCCGCAGTGAGCCGGTGAGGCGCAGGAGGTTCCTATGGGGATAGAGGAAGGATCAGGGCCTGTGGTTGAAGAGGGAACAGAAGGAGCTCATGCACATACATGTATATACACGTGTGCTCACACATGCACATGTGAGATTCAAGAGGGACTGGGGCTGCAGTGGGAGGGAGCCTTTCCCCAAGGAGTGGGACAGTACTAGGGAGTGGCTCCTACTGCAAACGTGCCAGTGGGATCTGGGGTCTCTGAGCGGCAGCTGCCAGAGCCCCATCCAAGCCCAGGGTCCCCAGCCAACCTCCCACCAAAGCCCAGAGCTGCCCCTCCCAGCTAGCCCTCATCTCAGCTCTCAGAAGGAACTTCTAGGCTCAGGACGCTGGGTTTGAAAACTGCTGAGCCCCTCTCATACCCTCCTGTGTGAGATGAAACTGAGGCCAAAAGGGCTCAGAGCAGGGGTGGCAAACCTGTGACATCCACAAGCTATTTGTAATCACCGAAAGCTCTAAAAGGTTCTGGGTCACTGGCCTAGGGTCTCGTTCAAAATCACATGGTGAGGGGCTGGAGATTTTAGCTCAGTGGTTCCGGCGCCTGCCTTGCAAGCTCAAGGTCCTGAGTTCGATCCCGGTAACCACATGCAATGCTGGGCATGTTGACTCACGCCCACCAGCAATCAATATCACATACCACAGTGCCAGGTGTGGTGGCTCACGCCTGTAATCCCAGCACTTGGGAGGCAGAGGCAGGAGGATTGCTGAGTTCAAGGCTCGCCTGGACTACATAGTGAGCTCAGGGCCAGCCTGAACTACAAAGCGAGACCCTGTCTCAAAAAAAAAAAAAAGTAGAACTAAAATCACACAGTGAGGCTGTGGCTGGGATCACTCACTTCCCCACCTAGGTCACAGCCCGCAGAACCGAAGCCAGCTCTCAACACCCAGGTCATTTCGGGCCAACTTCCCCCTCTCTGAAGCACCACAAGGCTCACCTTCCGGGGCTACCAGGGCCCCCAGGAGCACCAGGGCAGGGAGGAGCTGCAGCATGATCCAGACTGGAGAGGAGGAAGCAGGGCACAGGTGACCTTGTCTTTTATCCTAGGGCCTTGCCAGGGTGGCAGCCTAGGAGAAGGAGAACAAATAACGTGGGCAGATAGCGGCCGCACCCACCATCTTGGCCACCAGGACACCCCATATGAGGGACTGAAAATAGAGAACTCTGAAGTGGGGAACTGGGCTGAGCGTGGCAGTGCACACCTGTAATCCCAGCTACTCAGGAGACTGGAGCTGGAGAATCACCCATTCCAGTCCAGCAAGTGAAGAAAAGCCTGAAGCTACTCACTGAGACCAAAGAAAGCAGCATGGACATGTTATTATTATTATCATTATTCTTACTATGACCGTTAATAGGTTGCCTGGTGACTCCACACAGATGTCAGTTAACAAGTTCCACCCAACAGGGCCACAGGTCAAGAATCCTTAATCCAAATCCAAAACCCCAAACTGACATGATAACATAAATGGAAAATTTCACATCATGAAACTTCACTTGATAAATTGCATGTACTAGCACATCTATAATCCCAGCACTCAGGAGGCTGAGACAGGAGAATTATGGTGAGTTCAAGGCCAGCCTGCAGTACATAATGACTTCAGGGCCAGCCTTAACTGCATAGCAAGGCTCTGCCTCGAAAAGTGCAAATCAATGGGGCCGGAGGGATAGCTCAGTGGTTCTGGCCCCTGCCTCACAAGCGCAAGGTGCTGAGTTTGATCCCCGGTAATCACATGCAATGCTGGGCGTGGAGACTCACACCCACCAGCAATCAATACCACATACCACAGTGCCAGGCGTGGTGGCTCATGCCTGTAATCCCAGCACTCGGGAGGCAGAGACAGGAGGATTGCTGAGTTTGAGGCTTGCCTGGGCTACATAGTGAGCTCAGAGCCAGGCTGAACTACAAAGCGAGACCCTGTCTCAAAAAAAAAAAAAAAGA
>PVIC010052977.1:0-11981 GCA_004025085.1 Thryonomys swinderianus | reverse complement strand
CTTGCAGACATGTAAAAAGACAGATGGAATTTTGATTTTTTTTTTTTTAAAGACAAGTGGGGCCAGAGATTCAGCTCAGTGGTTCTGGTGTCTGCCTAGCAAGCACAAGGTCCTGAGTTTGATCCCTGGTAACCACATACAACAATACCAGGTGTCGTGACTCACGCCCACCAGCAATCAGTACCACATACTACAGTGCCAGGGGTGGTGGCTCATGCCTGTCATCCCAGCACTCAGGAGGCAGAGGCAGGGATTGCTGAGTTTGAGGCTTCCCTGGGCTACATAGTGAGCTTAGGGCCAGCCTGAACTACAAAGCAAGACCCTATCTCAAAAAAAAAAGTGGAAATTCTACTAGTAAAATTTTATAACATCTATTCTGATGCAAATCTGTTTTATTAAGAATCAGAAAAATGTTTCAAAGTGAATCTCAAAATAATAAATTTTGGTATGTAAATACACGCCTACAAAAAATAGAATCTTCTTCAAATTCCCCAATGTTGTGTGTGATTATGAGCTGTATATAAGATGTACCAATAAAGAATTCAATTTTTAAAAAGACACTTCTTATTGTATTTATTTGTTTGGAGTTTAAAACTCTCCTTTGTTTGTATACCTCAGTCCCTCTTTCCAAAAAAAAAAAGGAAGCAAGCAAACAGAAAGCTCTCAAATCTCACAATTCTAAACTCATAACCTCTTCCTCAAAGCTTATTGCAGTATGAGATTAAACCTCTGACTCTAGGTTAATCACTGCAGGCAAAGTACAGCCAATCACAGGAAGCCAAGAAGTAATCAGACCACGCCCTCCAAAGGCAAGTGTCTTCTCACCTCCAAGCACTATAGAGAATACCTAGCTATAATCTGGCCACACTGATTCTGCATGTCACTTCATTTTTCTGTCTATGAATGTGGCTCACTCAGCTTACTGGGTGCAGGTCTCCAAACCTCTGCTGCTTCCAGTTTTCCTTCTAACAGCTTCACACTGTCCTCAACAGACACAGATAAAGAAAATCAGAAATTTTACAGAGGAAGAGTAGCTGGGAAAACCACTGATTTTTTTTTTCTGATGAAATAGATGCTCAGTGAGCCTGATTTTCTGCACATTTTGCAGCTTTTTAGGACAGATGAATACAAGAACACACTGTTTCACTTGTTCACTGAAGAAATAATGTATTTAACCTGAGAAATTACAAACAAGTTACTAAGAAGCTGTTTGTTACTAATCTGTCCTATAATGAGACTAGAAGGAGCAGTGTTTTGTCCTGATTGGTATGAAAATTGAAGCTGACAGAGGAAAATTCTACTTTTAAATTCTCACAGGCAGTAAGTTACACCCCCTGGCAGCCTGTCTCCCGAATCTGTGCTCTGACACATAAGATGCCTGTGGGATACTCTTGTCTGGTTCTTTCTTGTCATATCCTCCATACCAGCGTTTTCCCCATTCCTTTCCTGCCTATTCCTACCAGAAGGAAAAGTACATGAACACTTAGATGATCGCAAAGGACTGTCAGAACCACAAGAACCACTTTCCCACAAGTCACCACAACCTCGCACTAAAATGCAAGTAGTTCTGCAAAGACATCGCTCGGCGTCTGTCCGTCCGAGCTCAGATGAAGGCTAAGCTTGTGCTCGTCGGTTGGCTCATTATCTAATCATTGTAGCCGTTGTATTGTTTCAAGACATGTCCTGCAACCACCCCCATCTTGCCTTTTAAAACTTCCTGATGGAGTAAGACAGAGGGGAAGACTGACCAGCCCTGCTGAGCTTCAGTCCCCTAGAAACAAGAAGTTCGGGTGTGTTATTACACAGTATGGTGACTGTAGAAATAATAATATTGCACACGTCACAAAACTAGAAGATAAGCTTTTGTAGATTCTCACGGTAAAGAAATGTTCAGTGAAGAGATACATTTATTCTGAGTTAAACATCACACAATGTGGAAGCATATGAAAATGCCAAATGATATACTGATAATATGTACGATATTTATGTTACTATGTGTCATTTTAAAATTCAAATTCAAACAATAAAAGCCCCTTGCTGCACATTCTTTTAATACATCAGGCAAGCTAACAGGCACGGGGATTTCCCTCCCTTCAGCCCACGCCCTCTTCCTGCTTACTTGAGGAAAAAGTCCAAAAGCCTCAGCAAGAGAAGAATGTGGTTTCCATATGGGTGTTTAAATATCTCAGCTCATGTTCTGATGCTGCAATATCCTGCTTCACCCGGAGCTCGTTGGATCTGCGGCTACGCAGAGCTCAGCCCAGCCCGGAGTCTGAGTGAGCCAGCCTGCCCACGGCGGAGCCGCCCCGGGTGAGTTCCCCGTTACGGTTGGTCTTCCCTGCGTCCTGCACAAGGGCCGACAGCAGTAATGATTTCTCCAGCGCACCCTCCTCCTCGGGGCACAGACACACTCGGGCAGCTCAGGGTCTGTCTGGGCTGGGCGCTGAGGCGCTGCAAGAGAAAAGGCATCCGCAAGATCCTCTCTCCTCCCTCCGGCGCCCTCCCGGGCTGCAGCGAGGCCCCGCGTGGACCCCGGAGAGCGCATCCAACCTGCATCTGCAGAAAGTAGGCTCGAGTCCGCTCTGGAACCCGGGGACCAAAACTCATCACCCCGTAGAGACGCTAATGCGGGAGGGAAAGGACCGCTTCTTTGGGGCTCCTCTCAGTCTCCAATTGTTTCCTGACTGCCCCCCTGCCGGCGCCTGGAGAAACCGTGTGAAGTAAATGGGTCGCTCTCACCAGCGAAGGATAAACATGGTTACGAGGTTTAAGGCGGTTGGCGTCTCTTGAGCTGTTTGCAGTGGGTGTGGTGCTTCCCAGAACTGCGTCCCCACAGCCTGTGGCAGCTGCAGAGTTCAGAGCGAGCGGTTTTAACTGTCTCCCCACCTGACTCGGGAGCTTTAAAAGAAACGCCTCGTTTCACTTAATTAATTTGGATTTGAAAACTTCTTGACCTGTGTCACAGTCAGAAAAAAAAAAAAAGAAAGAAAGAAAAAAAGTAGAACAAAACTTTGAGGAAGCTCTTCAACCTTTTCTAATGCTTTCCTAAACATCAAATCTGAGGGGAAGAAGGCTTTAATGTCTCCTTTTTCTAACACAGTAATTAAAAGCTTATGCTTCATTGCATAAATCTGGTTCCCCAACAGCTACAGAAAAAAGCAGAGGAAATTGGGTAGGAGACCTACAGTGTATTTTTTCTGAAAAAAAAAAAAAAAAACCATTCTGTTAATCTAGATTACTGGCTAATTTACACCTCACAGGATGATACCTAGTAATTCATTAAGTTCTAAAAGTTATGAAGGAGTCCTTCTATATTCAGAAATTACCATGAGCTGTTGTGGACTAGGTCTCAAGCGAGGAGTCACGTTTGTTCCCACATGTCACCTCGTGTCCTGCCTCAGGAGACCCAGGGTTGTGTTTAGAGTCCACACAGCTCTCTCCCTAATGACCCTGAGCTGCAGCCAGGCTCTGTTCTGTGAGGACCTGCCCAGGAGAGCAGGGGAAACTCTCCTTGACTTGAGGGCACAACTGGTGAGGGAGCCCCTCCCCCGCTCCAGCTCCAGGACCCCCAGAAGGACGAGATGAAGGAACCCCGTACTGGGAGGGCTAGGGGGATGTTGCTTAGCGCCTTTTTTTTTTTTTTTTTAATTTTTTTTTTCTTTTTGAGACAGGGTCTCACTTTGTAGTTCAGGCTGGCTCTGAGCTCACTATGTGGTCCAGGCAAACCTTGAACTCAGCAATCCCCCTGTCTCTGCCTCCGGAGTGCTGGGATTATAGGCATGAGCCACCACGCCCGGCTAGCGCCTTCTTGCAATAAAGGGAGAGTCAAAACCTCTTGATGGCCTCTGTTTCTTGTGGTCACAAAATCATTAAGAAGAAAACATCCAAACTAATGCTTATACTATATTTAGGAGTGCTAGCCAATCCGACAAAATCTGACACTCACTCTAAGGCTTCTATTATTTTTTGTCTAATGAACAAACCTTTTTTCTAATTAAATAAATTACTTTATTAAATCACATTTTCCAAAGGCATTTAAAAGATGCCCTCTATACTACTGTGGAAGATGTGCTTCTTCTCTCTCTTTGTTCCTTCTCCTCTCTCTCCTCTATCAGGTCGCTCCAGGGGCACTAAATCTGCATCATCAAGATTGATGATCATGTCCCTGTGACTCTTTCTCACCTGGTCTTCCGTGATTACTCTGTGTAGAAACTCAACCTCCAATACCCCTCATCATGCCCTTTCCCTTCTCATTTACTCTAAAGCACTTAACATTTTATATATTTATATATTTATATAAATATTTATATATTTATATTTATATAATAATATAATATTTAATATATATTTATATAATAATATAATATTTATATATTAAGTTCTAAAAATTAAATATAATATAATATAATATAATATAATAAAAATATAATATAATATAATATAATAATATAAATAATAATATAATATAATATAATAAATATAATATAATAATATAATATAATATTTAAATAAATATAATATAATATAAATATTTATTATTATTAAAATATTATTAATAATATTAATATTATTATTTATATTAATATTAATATATATTATTAATAATAATAATATTAAAATATTTATATATTTTATATATTTATATATTTATATATATAATTACAATTTAATTTATTGTTTCTTTTTCATGAGAACAGAATTCCATGATAGCAGTTCTTATGCATTTTATTTACTACCAGATACTGGAACTGCAACACAAGACAGGTACTGTATAGATCCTTGTTAAATAAGTGAATAGTTACAAACCTAAGACAATTTGTTCCTCTGAGCTGAACCCTATGGACTGAAAGCTGTTGATTGCTTTCTTTTCTTTTCTTTTCTTTTCTTTTCTTTTCTTTTCTTTTCTTTTCTTTTCTTTTCTTTTTTGAGACAGGGTCTCGCTTTGTAGTTCAGGCTAGCTCTGAGCTCACTATGTAGCCCAGGCAAGCCTCGAACTCAGCAATCCTCCTTTCTCTGCCTCCCGAGTGTTGGGATTACAGGTGTGAGCCACCACACCTGGCTGCTTTCTTTTCTTGATACCTACTCCTCCTGGAATGAAAAGACAATTTCTCTACAAATTCTAGAACCTTCCTGACTGGTTCTTTCCTATGGTATTCTATTCCTCTAGTTAGACACAAAATATTAGTGTTCTGGGAATTCCATCTATGTCCTTTGTTTCCTCACTTCGTTCTTTTTAAAAAGAAACAGCCATTTCCACACACTTAGCATGTTGTCTTTCAAGCCTAACTTCCTGGGTAGTCTCTCCTCGTGAGCTGCACAGTGCAAGTCAGCCAACGTTCACTGAGCGTCTCTATTTGCAGAAAGCTAGGTTCACCTTAGAAAGAGGGTGCACATGTCTGAATGGCAGCAAACCAGAATGAGCCTGATAAACTCTGGGTTAAATTTTCCAGAAGGTTGTGATGCTTGTGTCAAGCTGATATCATTCTGTTAGAATGAACCAGGAGCATACCAGAAATGAACCATGTCCAGACATTTTATGTGCATCAAAAAAATGTGTATATGTCAGCTTCTTTTATTGTTTGCTAATATCTACTCAGCTACCCAGGCTAAGTTTCTAGAAGTGATTTTAGAAACCACAGTCTGATGTTATTCTTTCTAACCACTGATATCCAGTTTCTTCTCCCTTTTGAGTCTCCTGCTTCACCATCTTTGGTAACTTGTTAACTCATTCTTACTCCATTAGATATCAGTTCCCCTTTTTTTTACTCTGGCATCATCATGTATATGCACTTACCACAGTAATTTTCTGCTTATCATCCCATGAATGATACACTGTCTCTTCCCCACAATATAATAAGCTCATGAGATACTCATGAGTACTTCAACACACTGTTTATTGTCTTCTAATTTCCACTCTTTTTCCTATTGTAACAAAACATCTTCTGTGTATCTTGACAAGCAAACAACCTACTAGAGCTTAAATGTCTTAACCTCCTATGCAGATAGGCTGGTCATAAGGTACAATTTTAACACATGGAATGTGAGCTGAGTGACGGTGCATGATCACTTACCCAAGAGAGACCTTAAACAAAGGAGACCGAGGCTCTTCCCCACTTGGATGGAAGTCACATGGGATGCTGAGCCATCTTGGACCAGGAGGTGACATGTTCAAAAAGTCAAAGCTGATAGTAGAAAGAAGCTGTATCCCCAGAGACTCTGTGAAACAGAATCATAAGATTCTTGCCCTTTGACCTTTGTGATAAAATTTCCATTCCTTATACATCTATTTTATAAAGATTTACCATGAAAAATAAACTGAATCCTAATTGGTACTGAGGATGAAATCTGTCTCCCAGTATAAAAATGTACAACTATGCTTGCTGAGAAAGACATATTATAACTATGGTCACTACTGTACTGCAAACTCACTAGAGCAAGGCGATCTCAGAAAGCCCTGTCAAACCACCTGCTGGCCTTTCATTGCCCCTTTTGCTTATGTAATTTTTTTAGATTAATGACTGTTTCTCCAGTGACTACAGTAGCTGTTTCCCTTTTCCATAGAAATATAATGGAATAGAAATGAGAGTAAACTTCCATTCAGTGCTTCCAAGGTGATGTGAATCCCTTGAAGCCACTGGCAATAAAGCTGATTTTAGTCCTTCTCTGAAATGGGTTGAGGGCTGTCTGGGGACCCACAGCAGTCACACTTCAGTATGAATTGTAAGTGTATGGAATGCCTGGGACTCTTGTGTGCCTTCTACTCACAGAACTGAGCATGGAGCAGGCTCATCAAATGTATATGAGTGACATGGGTGTCAGAATTATACTATGTTCTATCAATTAGAACCTTACTCTGTCAATTGATAAATTGGCCTGGGACTCTCTGAGACCTCTCAAGATGACAATTAATGAAAAACAGCATCAATTCAGATCACATGTTGTAATGACATATGTCAAGAGAGAATCTTTGATATTTCTCTAGCAAGAAACTTAACAGGAAAAAGTGTATTCACTTGAGAAAGTTAATTCTGAGAGCTGAGTTTTTGTACTAGATTCTATACAGCTCAGACATTATTCAATTCCTGCTCTACTGACTAATTTATAAGACTTCTGAGAAATCATTCCAAATACCTACTTTGCCTTTACTGTATCAGAAAAGGAGAGATGGTACTCTCTAATCACATGTTTCTTTTTTGAGGGCCAGGAAGATATTTTTTAAAAAGAACCATTACCTAAGATTTTCTCATAGAGGGATTTATTAACTAGGATTTATTTTGAGGTTACTGAATCATTGGAGACAAGTAATACTCATATGTCAGCTTAGAAATCATGAGGGAACATGGGCATGATGGAAGAAGACAATTGGCCAGTATAAGATCTCTTGCACTGTACAAAAGTAAGAAGGTGATATATGTTCCACAATATGAAGGTCATTGTGCATGCTCCTTGAATGACCATTAGTGATGACTTTGGGATCTTGTATTCTACTGAGAAGCTTTTTCTGGGTTTGCAGGGTACCATGGCATCTGGATCCAACATCATGGACCCCATTTGTCTAGTGCAAAATGAGAAAGAGCAACTAATGGTCAATTCAGAGGCAATACAAGTGCTTCAAAATATTACTGATCCTGTGGTGGTGGTGGCTATTGTTGGACTGTACCGTACAGGAAAATCCTACCTGATGAACCGTCTTGCTGGACAGAACCATGGTGAGTGTTGTCCAAGGACAAGGACCATCTTTGTGGAAGCACTGACAACACAAGCCGATCGCATCTATTCTAGGGCCATCTTTAGAAAAAAGAAATAAATTCTTTTAATATTTATTCTTAATATTTGTCACTGCATTTATAACTTGAACTCCATCTGTCCACAAATGTTACTTCAATGCAACTAATAAAAAAGTTAGCTCAACTGTATCTACTGATTCACTCTAATGCCCTGGGTACAGCCCCTTCTCTCCCTCATAACTCAATTCTTGTCTCCATTCCTTGTCTCTCACATGTCATTTTGGCTAAAGTTGTAATGTCACCTCAAGAGGCAAACAAATGTAGTTCAAAATGTCTTGCTTAGCTAAAAAAGAATGAAAGTAGGAGAGAAGGATGGAAGGAAGATGGGAAGAAGGGGAGGGGAAGGAGAAAGAGTATTGATGTGGTGACTTTATTTGAATGTCAAGTCTCACCATGAACAAGGGTGAGAACTTTTTTAATATTCTCCTTTAGATCACTTATCTCATTAAACCCACAGTCAAGTCTTTTTAAAACTTAGTTCACCTCATCTGCTTCTGACTGATTCCAAGAAAATCCTTTCTGCCTACAAAGACCATGAAATTCCCTTCGTGGGAATACTTATACTTTATATCTTCTCTAGCTTGGCACCACTTGATACTGAACCTTAGTCTCTATATTCTCAGAATATTCTCCATCCAAGTTGCTCTCTTTCCTTCCTCTTCAGGGTTCCATCTGGGCACCACAGTAAGGTCCGAGACCAAGGGCATCTGGATGTGGTGTGTGCCCCACCCTCAGAGGCCAAAATGCACTCTTGTCCTTCTGGACACTGAGGGCCTGGGTGACGTGGAAAAGGTAAGTCAGAGTGTCATGAAAGAATCCTCACTTCCTTGACTCTCCACTTACACTTAATTGGCCACACTAAGGCAACTTCTGTGACTTATTTCTGAAAACTGCAAATCTAGTTGTAGATAATGAATTTAAATTCTCTTTCCTTGAAATTACTTCTTTGGTCATCTTAAGTATTTTATGAGAAGATATTCTTATGTTTTACATTTGGGTGAATCATATAGTGCAGTAAATATTCATTGAGAAGCTGAATTCCAAGATATTATACTATATACTATAAGGACTATACCGAAAGGTAAAACCTAGTTCTTAGTCCAGGAACCAGAATATGCTTTGTGGGGCCAGTAAAAGGTGTCATAGATTCACAGAAGTAGCCATCTACCTGATTCTATGCTCTAGTGACTGCTTCCTAGAGGAAATAACATCTCAGCCATAACCTGTGAAGTAGGACTATATTAGTGTTCTGAGACTGATGTGTAAACATACCACAACCTGGAGGAGTAAATAACAGATATGTGTTGTCTCACAGTTCTAGAATGTAGAAACCCAAGACCAATATAGTATCAGGGCTGGTACTCTCTGTGCAAAGTGAAAGACAGTTTTTTTCCATGCCTGAGTCCTAGCTTTAGTAGATTTGTGGCAATACTTGTCATTTCTGGTCTTTTAGATACGTTACTCTGATAATTGTCTTCATCTACAGTTGGTTTTCCTCATGAAATATATACCTATCTCTGTGTGGGAAACACTAGTCATGTGGATTAGAGCCCAGCTAATGACACCACATGAACTGGACTACCTTTGTAGGGACCCTATGTCCACTGAAGATCATTTATGATGTAGTACAGGTGAGAACTCAAGCACATCATGCAGAAATCCTGAATGGAGGGCCCACTGCAAACCCTAATAGAGAGTTCAAGAGTGTGAATGTGATGGGGATGGAGAGAGAAGCCATGAAAATAAGTGCAGTTCAATAATCTATTTAGTCTTCAGAAAAGACTCCGCTCAGCCAGGACCTCAGCTTTGGATCAAATCTGGATTTTAAGGAACACTATCTTATAAATTCTATAATAGCATGCCTCTGGGGGCCCAAAAAAATTTAAACAGGATTTTAAGTATTAAATTGGATTTGAAGTACTTAAGTATTCAATAGGATTTTACCATCATCATGGTATGTAGTGGAATAAAATATTTCCCCTTCTTACTTTATATTACACTGAGTCACTATTGAAAGGAGCATGCAGACTTTGCTTTCCACTGCTGTATAAAAGAAAAACAAAAGGTTCAAAAATTTCATGCTGAGATCTTTTAAAAATAGATCCCACTTGGCCTACATCTATCTGCCAGAATTGAGTATTTTTATAGGTAAAGACATGAAAAACATCCCCCCAAAATCTGAATGATTTCCTGCTTTTCAGATCAACTCCTATTAGCACAGGACCCACGTACTGCACACGTACAAAGGAGAAGTCCCGTGCTGTGAATGGCTATTGACCATAGAGCTACTTGGTGACTCTGAAATGTGGGGTGGGTTTGGATAGTATCTCATTCCACTTTCCTGACTTCCATGGCCCAGCACATCTCATGCCCAATCTCACCCTCAGCTTGATTTTCAGCCCCATCTACCCACCCACCTACCCATTTTTTTCAGACAAATGAAATAACTCCTTAATACACTTATATGATCCTATCAATTTCTTCCTTGGAAGGGTTGATTTTTCATATCTATGATCTCTTAAAGCCTGAAATTACATGCTATGTCAGTTCTCCAAGGTGAAGCCATGTTGCCTGTAATCATCAGGTCCCAGCCTTACAGTCACAAGGCTCCGAAGTTGAACAGCACTTGTTTCCATTTACTAAAATTACCCATTTTTCTTCCCAATAATTCATCATTTTACTCCTGGCAGAGGTGACACTCTCGGTTATATTTTTGTTTTCATATCTGTCTGCCTCTCTAGACTGTCACATAAAGCTTTACAGTCTCATAGCTCAGTGTACTTTTGGGTGTTTTGTAGGTGCCCAGTTGGATTTAATTTCACCAATAAAACAAGTCAATCTAATGAAAGAATCTAATGATTTCTGAATATCTTTGCATACTTTCCTAGGTGCATAGTGGAACTGTGTGACCATTCTACACACACTGACAATATCATTAATTTTTATTAGAGAAACTAAGGCCTTGATAATGGCTAAGTTTAATAAAGTAAAAGGAGATAAATTTAAGATTCTATTCAAAACTTAGTTCTTTTTCCTACTATTCTAAATGTAGCTGAAGGAGTAAATGAGCAATAAAATAAAATAATGAAGCGCAGACTACTAAGTTCCTTGTTCTCCTGTGCTTTCTAGGGTGACACTAAGAATGACTCGTGGATCTTCGCGCTGGCGATACTTCTGAGCAGCACCTTTGTCTACAACAGCATGGGGACCATCAACCAGCAGGCCCTGGAGCAGCTGCAGTATCCTTCCAGAAACTAAGCTAATGTGTATCACTGATTTAAAGGAAGGACAACTGAGACTTTGTCCACGTGACTCAGTTCTTATTTGGAGGTGCAAGACAGATTAGTCATTGGTTTATGAGATCTGGAAATCGGCATATGTGGTTCTTTTCTTTCCTTAGCTAACATCCCAGCTATGTGACTGAACTAACAGAACTGATCAGAACAAAGTCCACTCCGGGTTCTGAGGAAGTGGATGAGTCTGATGAGTTTGTGAGTTTCTTTCCAGACTTTGTTTGGGCTGTTCGCGATTTCATACTGGAGCTGAAGTTAGAAGGACAATCCATTACAGAAGATGAGTACCTAGAGAATGCCTTGAAGCTGATTCCAGGTACTGGAGTGTGAACAGGTTAAGGAAGCCTTATTCTAGCTGTGGGGCCAAGTAAAGCCTGTCATCCAGCACTTGGCATAGCTGTTGATTTGAGACTAGGTTGGATCTAGTCTAATAATAACCTCATGACTGACAAAAGGTGATTGGTGATAGTTTTCCAGGAGTTATTAGCACATAAAAAAGTATTACATGCTAGAATTTCCACTCGCTAAAAAACAAAGCCTATTTTGAATCAAATTATTTTAGACCAATTAATAACTCCAAAAATATCCAGATTATAATATATGCTATAACACAAAAATTTCCATATATTGTGTTCATTATAAAGTCCTCTGTTCTACATTTAGAAAAGATAGAAATTTGATAAGCAGAATTATACAAATGAAATTGTCTAATTTTCAAAGAATAATTCTTTCATGTTTCCCAGTACTTGCCAAGTTGACTTTCTTCAGAGTAGTAATATTTAGAGTAAATATTAAGAAAAATTCACATTTCTTTCTATTAACACCATAAAATCTTCATTTTTCCCCTCCCATAGCATCACTTCATTTGACAAACATACACATAATAATTTTCATGTGGATT
>PVIC010052976.1:0-11999 GCA_004025085.1 Thryonomys swinderianus | reverse complement strand
CTATAGTTTTCAGAGTAGAGGTCTTTCACTTCCTTTGTTAGGTTGATTCCTAGATATTTCATTTTTCTGGGTGCTACTGTGAAAGGGATTGCCTCCCCAATTTCTCTTTCAGTGAATCTGTTGTTTGTGTAGACAAAGGCTGTTGATTTTTGAGCACTGACCCTGTATCCAGCAACACTACCAAATTTGGTAATTAAGTTAGCAGTCTTTTGGTTGAGTTTTTAGGATCCTCTAGATAGAGTATCATATCATCAGCAAATAATGACAGTTTAACTTCTTCCTTACCTATCTTTATTCCTTTTATATCTTTGTCCTGCCTGATTGCTATGGCTAATGTTTCCAGTACTATATTGTACAAGAGTGGTGACAGTGGGCATCCTTGTCTCATTCCTGACCTTAGTGTAAAAGGTTTCAGTTTTTGTCCATTAAGTATGATGCTGGCTGTTGGTTTCTCATAAATAGCTTGTATTACATTGAGATAAAGTCCATCGATTCCAATTCTCTGTAGGGTTTTGATCATAAATGGGTGTTGGATTTTGTCAAATGCTTTTTTCTGTGTCTATTGAAATAATCATACGGTTTTTGTCCTTGAGTCTGTTAATAGTAGTGTATTACATTGATTGATTTACATATGTTGAACCAGCCTTGCATCCCTGGGATAAATCTGACTTGATCAGGATGTATGATTTTCTTAATAACTCTCTGTATTGTGTTTGCCAGTATTTTATTGAGGATTTTTGCATCAATGTTCATTAGAGAGATTGGCCTGAAGTTTTCTTTTTTGGTGGGATCTTTCCCTGCCTTTGGAATCAAGGTGATGGTTGCTTCAAGGAATGATTTGGGGAGTACTGCTTCCCTTTTGATTTCATTAAAGAGATTGAGAAGTACTGGTATTAACTCTTTAAAAGTTTTGTAGAATTCGGCAGTGAAGCCATCAGAACCAGGGCTTTTCTTTGTTGGTAGGTTTTTTATTACATTTTCAATTTCCCAGGTTGATATCGGGTCGTTTAACATTTTTATATCCTCTTAGTTGAGCTTTGGAAGTTCATATGTGTCTAGGAATCTATCCACTTCTAGATTTTCCATTTTCTTAAAGTATAGATTTTCAAAGTACATGTTTATGATCCTTTGGACTTCTTCTAGGTCTGTGCTGATTTCCCCATTTTCATTCCTTATAGCATGGATTTGAGCCTTTTCCTTCCTTTGTTCGATAAGGTTGACTAAGGGTCTGTCGATCTTATTTATCCTTTCAAAGAACCAACTCTGATTCATTGATTCTTTGTACTGTTCTCTTTGTCTCCATTGCATTAATTTCTGCTCTGATCCTTAGAATTTCCTCTCTAGTATGTGCTTTGGGTTTGTTTGGCTCCTCTTTTTCTGTCTGAGGTTCATCATTAGATTGTTTATTTCAGTTTGCTCTATTTTCCGAGTGTAAGCATTCAGTGCTGTGAATTTCCCTCTCAGAACTGCTTTCATTGTGTCCCATAAATTCCTGTATGTTGTGCTGGGGTTGTCGTTTAGTTGTAGAAACTGTTTAATTTCTTCTTTAATTTCTTTTGTGGCCCATTGGTTGATTAACAGAGTGTTGTTCAATTTCCATGTGTTTCTGAGGATCTTGGAATTTCTTCTGCTATTCAGCTCCAGTTTCAAGGCACTATGGTCTGATAGTATGTAGGGGATAACTTCGATTCCTTTGCATCTACTTAAGCTTGTTCTATGGACTAGAATGTGATCTTTTTTGGACAATGATCCATGAGCAGCTGAGAAGAAGGTATATTCTCACTTTGTAGGGTGAAAAATTCTGTAGGCATCTAATAAGTCCATTTCCTCAAAAGTTTCATTTAGCTCAAGTATTTCCTTATTGATTCTTTGTCCAGTTGATCTGTTGTTTTGTGACAATGGAGTATTAAATTCCCCTACTACTATTGTATTCATGGATAACTGGCTTTTCATGTCTAGTAATGTTTGTTTTATATAGTTGGGTGCATTAGAGTTCGGTGCATAAATATTTATGATTGTTATTTCTTTTTCTTGGATAGTTCCCTGTACAAGAATATAGTGACCTTTTTTATATCTTTTAATCAGTTTGGGTTTGAAATCGATTTTATCTGCAAACAAGATAGCCACTCCTGCTCTTATGCAGTTTTCTTTGGCATGGAGGTTTGTTTTCCAACCTTTTATTTTCAGTCTATGTTTTTCCTTCTGAATTAGGTGTGTTTCCTGTATGCAGCAGATTGTAGGATCTTGCTTCTTGATCCAATGTGTACACAACATACAGATCATAAATGTACCCCCTGAACCCTTTGGGGATAAAACGTCACTGGAGAATCAGGGAGGTAGGGAGACAGGAGGAGAATGAAATAGGGTTAGCAGATTTATGAAGATCATCTATGCCCTAGAACCTCATATACGCCAGCGGGTAATAGAGTATAAAAGGGCATATGTACAACAGTACCATCTGCATGCTGTATTACCATTGGAGACTTTGCACTCCTTCTTATACTAGGACAGAAGAAGAGATAGGGCAGCCTACAAATCTTTTACTTCTGGGTATTGCTTCTGACAGGAAGATAGGAGAGGGTGTGGGGACAAGAGTTGAATAGAGGGATCTAGGAGTAGATGGCAAAATAGAAGCTAGATTCCCGCTTTTTCTTTTTATCTTGCCTGATCTCTCAGTGCAGCTCTAGGAGCGCGCCTCCTGTGGAGGGACGCAGGAGATGGCTCTGGCTCCTCTAGGACCTGGGTCCTCACAATGCAGCTCCAGGATGGGGTTGGGGCTGGGTGGAGGCCCTCAACCCTCTGTGGTGGTGAGGGCACCCAGGGTCCGTACCTGACTCCTCACTGCACAGCTCCAGGATACTGTGGGCCGGTGGGTGGCCCTCAGTCTGCCAGAAATGGATCTATTTACTCATTTTTTAAATGTTGCTCATTTTTCTAACAGAATTTTTAAAATTTATATTATTGGTACAATTTAAATACATAACTATCACATCTGTTATAGGGAATTTCTACCTATATATAGCATATCTTGATTCTTCTTTTTCTTCCAATTGTCTCCTCTTCCTTCAACCCCTTCTTCCCTCCTTATTTACAAAGCTTTGTTTCCATTTGCTGACATTTTGTTAAGGACTTTTATGTCTATATTAATGAAGGATATTGGTCCCTAGATTTTGGAATTTTTTTGGAGGGAGAGACAGGAACTTTCTATTTGTTTTGATGTCAAGAAAATACTAGTTTCATAAAGTGTATTGAAGGTGTTCCCTCTTTTTCTCTTTCGGGAAAATTATACAAAATTGCTATTAATTTTTGTATAATGTTAGATAAAATTCTCCAAAGAAGCCATCTGGCCCTGGGATTTTCTTTATGATACATGCTTTACTAAGATCAAAATATGATACAGACACACAGGAGCATAGCACCACAGGATTCATTGTTCTTTATAATAATATTCACTAAAATTAATATTTTTAAAAATAAAAATACTTCAATACTTCTGCAAAAGATTAAACAGATTCTGAATGTTAGAACATGGTTATCTTTGTGAGGTCATAATTTTTTCTGTTATACTCTATCCTCTGGCCAACAAAGATATATGTTCATCCTTTATGCTAAGTCCATTTACCCTAAAATTACCCTAAATCCATTTATCCCAAAGCTCCCCCAAATCTCAACCCATTATAGCATCAACTCAAGTCAAAAATCTAACAAGTTTTTGAGCCTCAACATCCAAATTTTCATCATCTTAATCAGTTAAAAGTGAGGTCATAGGGATAATGATACTGTGTGTTTTTTGTCCTAACCTTTCTGGCATTTCTAGGTTACAGTTTCCTTAGTTCCAAATGTGGTACATATGAGTCAAGAAGATAACCCTATAAAACTATTATGGAATTTCTGAGGTCTTGAATTCATGAGAGACTGTTTCTATTCTTTCAGAGTATTTTTATATTTGTTTATATGTAATGTCTATAGGTTTTAGCTGAATTTAGTGAGAGGAGAAGAGAAAATAGGTCTCCTTCACATTCCTGAAAATGTAAGTCCCAGGAAAAAGTTTGTAAAAGTTATTTAGAATTCTTATGATTTTACTATCAAATCTTGTGTAGCAATATTTTCCCCAACAAAGAATTCTAGTTTGTTCTATTACTCACCAGAATCTAAGCATATCTTAAAATTTTGATTGACAGAATAAAAAGATACTTTATCTTGGTATAAGTATGCTTCAGAACATTTTGAAAAAGCTTTCATAGATGGTAAAAAATCATAGTTAATTCACATAGGGCTTTACTTTCAAACAACTTGTTTATGGAGATTAATTTTTTAGAAATGCATGTTATCTTTCAAATTCATCTGACTTTATTCTGTAAATTAATTTTAAAATAATCATAGCCAATCCCAACTAACAGCTTCTTTAATCACCCATCTTAAGTTGAAAAAGTATAATAAAAGTAAAATTACTGATCAAAGTAAGTGTCCCAATTTAGAAACAAATGTATTTTTTTTAAGTTTGGCACTGGTAATGCATAAAGGCAAGAAGTTGGGCTCTCGTTCTAAGAATGCATGTGTGAGTTACAAAATTTAGCCAGTGAGAGAATATGGGATCATATTTTGAGGATATGATTTTTTTTTTTGAGACAGGGTCTCGCTTTATAGTTCAGGCTGGCTCTGAGCTCACTATGTAACTCAGGCAAGCCTCGAACTCAGCAATCTGCCTGTCTCTGCCTCCCGAGTGCTGGGATTATAGGCATGAGCTACCACGCCTGGCCTGAGGACTATTATTTTGAAATTTCATGTGAGCCAATTATTACAAACTATACTAAGCTGGAAACAATAGCCACATCAACTAGGCAAGAGAAAGAAATTAAAGTCCTAGGCTACAGGTTCTGTTGTTCTTCAAATAGCACTGGAAAATAGTTTAAAATATTAAATTACATACAAATATGTACTGCTGAAGTACTTTCTTTAAATTTTTATTTTTAAAATAGCTTAACCTGGGCTGAAGATTTAGCTCAGTGGTTCTGGCACCTGCCTCACAAGTGCAAAAACCTGAGTTCGATCCCAGTAACCACATACAGTGTTGGGCATGGTGATTCATGCCCACCAGCAATCAGTACCACATACCACAGTGCCAGGCGTGGTGGCTCATGCCTGTAATCCCAGCACTGAGGAGGCAGAGAGAGGAGGATTGCTGAGTTCGAGGCTTGCCTGGGCTACATAGTGAGCTGAGGGCCAGCCTGAAGTACAAAGCAAGACCCTATCTCGAAAAAAAAAAAAAAAAGAAAGAAAAAGAAAAACAGCTTAACCATACATGAAAATTGCAAGAGTGCAACAGTTAGAAATTACCAAATAACTTTCACCTGGATTTATTATCATTTATCACATTTGTCCTCCCTTTACTCTGTGTGTGTGTGTGTGTCTGTGTGTGTGTGTGTAATATATTAAACTGATTAACACTGTACTTTAGGAAGCAACACATTTAAATATATTTATAATTTAATACTCATTTTATAAATCATAATAGTATAATATGGACTGTTAATTTTGCTGAGTTACTGTGTTTCATACTTTGCCAGCAACAGGACTCTTCATTCCTAAATCCTTCAGCATGCATATAATAAGAAAAAGATTTTCTTCTATCAGTACTATCACCAAATTTTGAGATTTAAACACCAATGAAATACTATTAGTCATATATAGTCCGTATTCCAAATGTTCAAAACACACTAATGGCATTATTTTTAATGTTTTCCCCTGGTGGTCCAGGATACTCTTCAGCCCCACTACTGAATTTAATGATTAGGTTTCTTGTCTCTTTTTATATTGCAAAGCTCTTCATAGCATATGCCAGTTGTTTCACAAACCAAAGTTTGTCCAATATTCTCTTATGGTTTGATTTTGTTAATCCTTTAAAAATTCTTTTGGATATTTATGTTACACAGCCTATTTTGATAAATGTATACACAGTTTGATGGCTAAATCATGTTGGTGCATACATTATCTCACAACTTATTTAATTGTGGTAAGAATATTTAAAAGCTTCATTCTTTTCTACAGTTTCATACTGCCCCAGTGTGTAGATATACTAGGCACAGGTACACACCTACATCCCCTAGATGATCAGTGGATCAGTCAGATGGTTTTGTTTGTGTTTTTGTTTTCAGCACAGAAGGCTGAATCCCAGGATGATCTATCACTAAGCTATATTTCCATCCTTTATTATTTTTTGAGACCAGGTCTGGCTAATTTGCCCTGGCTGGCTTCAAACTTAAAATTCTCTTATCTCCACCTCTCAAATAGCAAGAATTAATCATGTGCACCACCATGCCAATCTTGTGTCTGATATTTTGTATTTACAAAAAGCATCATGAAAATTAACCCATATTTTGTATTATTGGAAATATAAAATATTTTCAAAATTGGTTTATTTATGAGGCCTATCAGAACTAGAAATAAATGTTGGGTTGCTACTACTGGAACTTTAAGAAGTACAAATCGGACTACTACCTTTCACTGATTTGTGATCCTAAATCAATTCAGAAGTAGACAAGAAGAATTAAGGTGTGTATACACAAAATTAATCACCTGTGTTGCTGATAAATCTAAGAGAAGGTGGTTATGGCAGAGGTATTTGTTGCCCCTAATCAAATCCTCAGCCTACCTCCAATTTAGTTACATCTGGTATAAATACTTTCTGTGTCTTAACATACTACTTCAATCACTCACATTTTCTATAAGCCCCATGAGCTTTCTCAGCAGTGTGGTAATAAACAGGATGCATGAGGATTCTCAGCCTGTGAAGGATATTGTGTCTCAGTGGGGCAATTCAAAATGTACTCTACCTGCTTTGTCAAAATAATTGACCTCAACAGACCAAATCAGTTACTAGTTCAATAACACATTCTTCATTGATTATTTTTTTTAAATCTCCTGTCCTATTCTACTCATTCCATCAATCCTGCTTCCTGGAGTTACTTCCCAAATAAACTATCTGCACATAAATCCCTCTCCCTGATTCTGCTTTGGGAGAGAAATTGACCTAAAATACTTGTTTAGATTTAAAGCTTTAGATAAAATGTCAATATTATAATGATTTAACTAACCAACATAGGTAAATTGTAATGCCTAAGTTATGGGTTAGATATCAAATGGCCATTAGAAGTCTCATGTAATTGGAAGGTGATTGGATCATGGGAGTGCTACATTCATGAGTGAATTCAACCACTGATGAATTCAGTTTCTGACTGTACTGTCAGGAGGCTTAGACTATTTAGAGGTTGGGCACAAGGAGCATGATCTAGAAAGGTATGTATATTCATGTTCCTGGCTCTTTCCTCCCTTTCCTTCTTCTTAGATTAATCACTCTTTCCTTAATCATGCACTTCTGCCAGACCATTTTGCTCTTGAACCAGCCACGCATGGACTAAACCCTCTCAAACATGAGGCAAAATTAACCTCTCTTCCTTATAGTTGTTTGTGTCAGGTATTTTGTTCCAGAGATGTAAAGTATTATACTCTGGCAGGCAATTATCATCATTTGACCCATGTCTTAAGAAAAGGCAGTGGTTTGATTTGGCAAAAGAACTTTCAAAGAAGCCCAATGTTCAGGCTGTTTCATATGTATTTCTGGCTGGCATTACAATGAGATTTTGGAGGGGGGAAAAAAAGTAGAATGGGAAGATGTGAAAAGTTTGCAGTTTTTCTAGAAAGGAATTATCTTGAGAAGGAAGAGGGAGTCTGTGCTGAAAAGATTAGCATTAAAAAGAAGCTGAGTACTTTTAATCAGGAAAACAGAAAGATGGCTTAAAGGTATCTCGTAAAATGGTAAGTTAATTTAAAAGATTTTGCTTTAAGAGGATTGCCTCAGGGCATCCTGCTCATTCTGGGCCATCCAGGGAAGTGTAACCCCATGTTTATCATCCAGGCCCTCAGGGATCACTTTAGCCATAGTCCATGAGGTGGGGCTTGTCTATGGCTCAAGCTGGTGGCAGACCTAAGTGTTACACATGCAATGCTGGTGTTTCGGGCATGCAGAATGTAAGAGCTATAGATCCACGGAAGCTTCTATCCAGCTTTCCAAGGAAGGCCTAAGAGGCCATTCAATGTGTCCCTAATGGGGCAGTTCATGAAACTATAAAAGTGAAGTTGAAAACGAGATAGAAAAGGTAATCAGAAAGTGGAAAGATATCCCTTGTTCCTGGATAGGAAGAACCAACATTGTCAAAATGGCTATACTTCCACAGCTGCTATACAGATTCAATGCAATTCCAATTGAAATCCCAATGGTATACTTCACAGAGCTAGAGAAAATAATCCAAAAATTCATCTGGAACCACAAGAAACCTAGAATAGCAAAAGCAATTGTAAGCAACCATGACATGGCAGGGGGTATTACAATCCCCAATTTAAAACTCTACTATAAAGCCACTGTGATAAAAAACTGCATGGTACTGGCAAAGTAACAGACCCGAGGACCAGTGGAATACATTAGAAGATGCAGAAACAACCCCAGGTACTCTAAACCACCTTATCTTTGACAAAGGAGCCAAACATCCTCAATGGAGGAAAGACAGTCTCTTTAACAAATGGTGCTGGAAAAACTGAGCTTCAACCTGCCAAAAGCTAAAGCTAGACCTATCTCTTTCACCATGCACAAAATTAAACTCACAATGGATATGAGACTTAAACATTAAAACAGAAACAAGAAGCCTACTGGAAAACAGGCTAGGTAAAACTCTTTAGAAACATTGGCTTAGGTAGAGACTTTATGAATAAAACCTCTATAGCACAAGAACTAGCAGAAAGAATCAACAAATGGGATCTCATTCTACTGAAAAGCTTTTGCATAGCAAAAGAAGTTACTGACACTGCCAAAAGACCACCAACAACATGGGAAAAAATCTTTACTAGTTGTTTATCAGACAAAGGGCTATTATCTACAATATATAAAGAACTCAAACAGATCAGCCTCCCCAAGTTTAAAGACCCAATTCAAAAATGGGCATCTAAAATGAACAGAAACTTCTCAGAGGCAGAAGTCAAAGCAGCTAAGAAACATATGAAGAAATGTTCAACATCACTGGTCATTCGAAAGATGCAAATGAAAACAACACTGAGATTTCATCTCACTCCACAAAGAATGGCCGCTATTACAAAATCAACCAACAAGAAATGCTGGCAAGGCTGTGGGGAGAAAGGAACACTTCTCCACTGTTGGTGGGATTGCAGACTCATGCAACCATTGTGGAGATATGTGTGGAGATTTCTCAGAAAACTGGGACTAGGGGTCCCATTTGACCCTGCAATCCCCCTGCTAGGAATATACCCAAAAGAATTTAGAAAATCACAGTGGAAAGACAGATGTATACCTTTGTTCATAGCAGCTCAATCTTGGAAACCACCCAAATACCCATCACCTGGAGACTGGATAAAGAAGATGTGCTTTTTTAATAAAATGGAGTACTATTCTGCCATAAAGAATGACAAGATTGATTCATTTATGTGCAAATGGATGCACCTGGAGGACACGCTGAGGTGTGAAATCAATAGAGCACAGATAGGCAAATACCAGATCTTCTTGTTGATATGAGCACTGGTAGATGCAAATGAGCTCTAGTAGTATGACAATCTTTTCAGAATGGGAAATTTCCAAAGGAAATTTGGTGTGGGGACGTAATGAGGGGAAGGAATAAATATGATTCTGCAAGAAAATAAAAGAGCATGTATATAGGGGGTGGGGAGATATGGGTGGGGATGTGGGTAAAAATGAGAATTGACTATGTTATATATTGGTAAAAATTCCCCAATGTTATGTGTGAGTGTGAGATATATGCAAATTGTACCAATAAAGAATGCAATTAAAAAAAAGTGAAGTTGAAAATTCAGTGAAGACTGAAGGAAGTTGGGGATGCCGGGAACCTGCAACATCTGCTGAGAAAAGCCATAAGCAGTGAGCCTCTCTTGGCAATGAGCCAAGAGGTCTCATAGGCTGCAACCAACAAGGCCAGAGAGGTAAGACTGCACCTGCCCTTTATAGCTAATATTTTACCAAATAATTTCCAGGATGTTGCACATGACACTATAGGATACAATGTTTTCTCTGCTTGCTTATTATGTGTCTTTGCTCGAATTCCTTTCTATCCCTCTATTCCTTCCTTATGAAATGGGAATGTTTACCCAGTTTCATTGAATGATGAAATCATTTCACTTTTTATTATCATTATCATAGGGTCTCACAGCTAAGAGTTGGTGTGACATCTTGGAAGAGAGCCTGGACTTGGATCTTTTGGCACTGTTAGAACTTTTAATCCCATACCTCTTAGAGACTGACTAAAAACATTTTACATAATGGGGCTTTAGCAGGGGAGGGAAGGAATGCTATAATTTATATCTAAAATCTGTTCCAAAAGTCTCATATATTTGGATGGTGATTGGGTCATGAGGATGTTATATTTATCAGTGGATCCATTAATTGGTGAATTCATTAGCTGAAAGTCACTTAGGAAGGGAAGGCTGGAGGGAAGTGGGTCACTGGAGATGGTACCTAACAGAGTGTATTATCTCTGACTTCTGGCTGCCCTAAGTTCAGCATCTTTTCTCTGCCATACACCTTAACATGTTGCTTCTCCCTTGGGGTCACCTAACCGTGAAATGGATCCTCTGAAATGTGAGTCAAAATAAACTTCTCCTTGATTTAGCTCAGTGGTTCCAGCGCCCGCCCAGTAGACACAAGGTCCCTGGTTCAATCCCAGTAACCACATACGACAATACTGGGCATGATGGCTCACGCCCACCAGCAATCACTGCCATACACCACAGCGCCAGGCATAGTGGCTCACACCTGTCATCCCAGCACTCGGGAGGCAGAGGCAGGAGGATTGCTGAGTTCAAGGCTTGCCTGGGCTACATAGTGAGCTCAGGGCTAGCCTGAACTACAAAGTGAGATCCTGTCTCAAAAAATAATATAAAATGATAAAATAAAATAAAATAAAATAACTTCTTCTTATTTAAACTGTGGGCATAAGGTATTTATTTTTTCCAATGACAGGAAAGTAACTAATATTTTCAATCTATGGTTTCCTGTCTTTGTACAACATCTATCATGGATAAGAAAAAATGTATGCAATAGTTAATTTTAAACAGAGACTGAGTTATACCAGTACAGTAGCTCTTCCAAACTTTTCAATCAGAAAATTTCCCAAACTTCTATGGGTAAGTGTAATTTTGAGAATGAAGTTAAGTGAGTTTAATGAATATCCTTGTAATAATAAGAACAGAGAAGATATAATGTTCCCACTGGATAACTTCTAATCAAAATCCTAGGGAATAATTCTTCTGTCATATATAAGATTTTGACAAATATGACTTTCTGCTTTTAAAAAGATTAATAAGGAAGTACAATTTCAGTTTTTCAAACACATTTTCTTCCAGTTGTGAAGATAGATGAATTTTACATGAAGTAAAGCAAACCTGTAAAGCCATCATCTGCACCAAGAAACATGTCCAGATGCTCACTGCTCTAGGTCAGGTCTCAAGTACTGCCCCTCAAATGAAGCTATCATTTTACTTTTCTCATCATGAATTAATGTTACCAGCTTTTGAACTTCATATAAGTGAGCTTAAATAATATACTCCCTTTTATGTATTGATTTCTTTGCTCAGCACTGTTTGAGAGTTCTAGCAAAGCAATTGTTTGTAGCTAAAGTTCAGTTTGCTGCATAATATAGTTATATGACTAAATGACAATCTTTTATTGATGGACACTTGGTTAGTTTCAATTTTGAATATTACAAACAACAATGATATAAGTATTTATATACATCTTTTCTTACATGTATATATACATTTATATTGGAGTTTCTAGGAGTGGATCGCTGAATCAGTATATATGTGTGATCATATACAATAAATGTTCTCAAAAGGAAAGTTAATTTACTTTCTAATCAGCATTTAGGTTCAGTTGTTCTACATCCTTTAAATTCTTTTTTTTTTTTTTTTTTTTTTTTTTT
>PVIC010052975.1:0-11997 GCA_004025085.1 Thryonomys swinderianus | reverse complement strand
TTTTTGGAGACAGGGTCTCGCTTTGTAGTTCAGGCTGGCCCTGAGCTCACTATGGTGCCCAGGCAAGCCGCCGTGAACTCAGCAATCCTCCTGTCTCTGCCTCCCGAGTGCTGGGATTACAGGCGTGAGCCACCACGCCCAGCATTATATGTGGTTACCGGGGATTGAACTCAGGTCCTTGCGCTTGCAAGGCAGGCGCCGGAACCACTGAGCTAACCCTCCGGCCCCCACGTTCCTTTCTTGAGGGTAGAGTTCCTGATATGCATGCCTTCCTATCCCATGCCCTTTCCTCAAGAGAGGTTAGAGTGTTAGCTGGGCTTTGGCAAATCACCTTCATCAGACCTCATAGGCTTAGCAGCTGGCAGCACCCCCCCCCCCAATCAGACAATGTACATTCTTTTTGAGCCTGACGCAGAAAAGACAACTCAAAATGCCAGTGCCAGGGTCGGGGGTGTACTCTTACCTGGTGTGCGTGAGGGCTCTTCAAGGGGGGAAAAACAGAAACAAATACATTGTTTCTAGAGGAGAAGTGGAGTAGAGAGAGGACTAGGATATCAAGGCGCGTGGGTGCTCATCCTAAATTGAGTTCTTGTGCAGCCCTGGAAAATACTGTTGGCCTCAAGAACCCTACCTTTTGCCACTTTCTTTGGATTTCATTGTTGTTGTTGTTGTTGTTGTTGTTTTATTCAGCAGACAAAAGGACCCTATAAGACACTTAGATCTTTTAAAACAAAGGAAACAAACAGATGATAAATCTCAACTGCAGTCTAGATGCTATGACATTTTGGGGGAGATAGGCATCCTTCTTGGTGCTCAGGGCCTCAGCTTTCTCTTCTGTAAAATGGGAGTCATTAATACCTATCCAAAGGACTGTTGTGGCGATCAAACAAGGTGATATGTATTGGGCATCTGGCACAATGACTGGCCTGAGAAAATGCACATGCAGGAGCTATTGTAGTTATGCTCTATTAGGTGCATTTGTATTAACCTGTCAGATAAGTGGAGTGATAGGTGGAGGAGGAATTCATACACAGCATGATTCTCCTCCTCAGGTCTCTTGGTAGTTTACCCTGCTCACTCCTAAGTCCATCTCTTAATAATTCACAGTTATTATCAAACATTTCCCAAGCTGCGTGTAATCCTGGCACTTGGGAGGTTGAGACAGGAGTATTTTTACTTCAGGGTCACCCTGGGCTACATGGAGACTTTGAAGCTGGCCTGAGCTACACAATAAGATTCTGTCTCAAAATATAAAACAAAACAAAAGGTATTTCCCACTTCTCTTTTAAAAAAAAAATTTAGAGGGCTGGAGATTTAGCTCAGTGGTTCCAGCGCCTGCCTTGCAAGCGCAAGGCCCTTAGTTCGATCCCAGTAACCACATACAATGCTGAGCATGTAGACTCACGCCCACCAGCCATCAATACCACATACCACAGTGCGGGTGTGGTGGCTCACGCCTGTAAACCCAGCACTCAGGAGGCAGAGGCAGGAGGATTGCTGAGTTCCAGGCTTACTTGGGCTACATAGTGAGCTGAGGGCCAGCCCGAACTACAAAAGCAAGACCCTGTCTCAAAAACAAAACAAAAAACAACATTTAGAGAGGCCCAGGGGTCTTGCTGTGATTCCTAAGGTTGGCCTTGAGCTCCTGGACTCAAGTGCTCCTTCTGCTTCAGCCTCGTCTGGGGTGACAAGTGCCTACTACCCTGCCAGACTCTCCTGTCTGATTCCTTATCAAAGCCACATTCCCCTCTTCTCCTTTTTTTAGTCTTTATTCCGGTTTTCAATTTTTCATTCTGTTCCTGTCTGTTATGTCTTCCGTCGTTGCTAGACCCCAACTCTGGGGGCCACTCTTCTGTCTCGCCTCGAGTCAGGCTGGGGTCACCTCCACCCAGTCGGGACAGAGAGGTCTTGTTTCCTCCTTGCCCCTGGGAAGAGGAAGAAGAAAGCACCGGCTTTTGATTGGCTACCAGGCGATTGTCCTGAGCCTTTCAGAAGGGTTCTCAGGTGAGTTTGGTTGATGTCTTGGGTGAAACTTCTTCATGCGACCATGTGGATGAGGACATTCCTTATTATATTTCTGGACTCCTTGGAACCCTGAAGCTCTATCCCTGTCCTAGAATATGTGCAGAGCCCTTTGCCTGATGTTCCTGCCACTGTGGAGAATGGGACCTCATGGAGCAACATTCCACTGTCGGTGTGCAGTGAGCCGAGCTGTCTGGTGTGTGTCACACAAAACCGGCTCGCTGGCACGTGGAGAAGCCCATGGACACGTAGACACAGACAGCGTCAGGTGGCTCAGTTTGTGAGAGTCTGTCGCCTCAGTTATCGGGGTACTCAGTGCAGGGGTGCTTAGTCCAGTCCCTAGTTTCCCACTCCTGACCACTACTGCTCTTCCTCTTCTCACCCAGCTACTTGCAGACCTGAGGTTCCTCTCTGAAAGACTCCAGGCAGGTAAGGCATGGTCCCATGTCTTCTTGACATGTGGAAGGTTGTCTTTGTTCTATTCCCTAAAGAAGATGGAGGAAGTCAAGATCGGTGGGTTCAGAAAGTCAGTCCTGATCTGTAGGACTCAGTGGCCACATGTAGGTCCCCCAAGGATTAGTGGTGCACCTCTTTAATGGGCCAGTTTTGCAGGCCTGGACCCTGTTACCTAGGTTTTCCTGAAGCTGTTCTACTTCTTCGTCCAGGACCTCAAGTCCACATTCCTTGTGTGTAAAACTGTTCATCACTGTAACTGTCCTAACACTAACTAATAAATGGGTCCTTAAATGTTATAGGCTGTTTTAACGTTTTATAATGATGACGGTGAAAGGATGGTATCCAGGACTTCACAAAACCTTGTGGGACCTCTCTCTACTGATGAACCTCTTGGCTTAGGGAATGAGAGAATGGCAGTTTGCCCTGCGGTGCTGTGTACAGACAGAGCCCAGGTTCCCAGCGGAACGGCAGCAGAATAGAAAGGGCACTTTCTGTCTCCTCATCTACTCACTTGGTTTTATGCTTGTGTCAGGATGGCTGGGTGAGCAGGCAGTGCTGGCATCAGGGTTGCAGGACTTAGGCACATCTCCAGCAATGGTTTAAACACCCCTTTTTGACCCCCTCAAGACAGCCCTCAGTGAGGAAACAGGTAGAGTCCTTGTGTTGCTGGCTGGCAAGCCTCAGCCTGCCAGAGGCCAAACTGCTCCAGCAGCTCAGGTGCTGGCTTGGCTGGAGGCTGAGGAGGGAGCTGGCTGCTCTTCAGGCAGCAGCATGCTGGTGAGGAGAGCCTTGCCTGTGTCTGTCTGCTCGGAAAAGTGGAGCCAGGGAAACCTTAGGATTCCTCTTGCGGCTGCCCCTCACAGTGCCCCCCATACATACCCGTGTTTGGAGGAGGAGACAGAGCCGAGAAGCCACTGTGATCCCCTTGGCCAACCAGTGTGCACGGCACCCAGCTGAATTATTTCTGCTGAGGAGAAAGAAGCTCAGAAGCCAGGAAAGGGGAAGCAAGCCCTGCTCGAGTCCTCTCTGGTCCAGTGCTCTGGCTGCATGGCGACCATAAATGTGGGTTTCCATTTCCCCTTGCATTTCTTTGCATTTATGGAGAGAGGCTAGAGGTCAAGTGAGAGAGCATGAGGAATTGTATGGCGTGTGCTGGGGGCTGAGTTGGAGCATGGGGACGGGCTGGTGCCTAAGCCCCTGGTGATCATGATGGTGACGGTGGAGGCAGACAGAATTCTCCATCACATTCTGTCTAGAGTGATGGAGTCAAGAAAACCGGCTTTGTCCGGACTTTGAATACTTACCCGTCACTTAACTGCCTTTGGTGACTTTTGGCAAGATTTTTAATATCAAAAGCTTTGTTTTCCTGCAAGGCTATTCCATCAAAATAATCTATGCTTCATTTAATATAAACATAGGCATTTTATAAATAGGCACAGGCATGTATATATAGGCCTAACTCATAAATGTTAATTGTTCATAGTTACATTAATAATGGTTTTATTGCATCAAGTTCCCTGGGGTTTCATGGACTAGAAGGAAAAGCTGAGCCACACCCACCTCTGCCTTTGGAGGCTTCTCCCCAGGTGACAGGTACCTGGCTGCGCTTCTGACCGTCCCTGTCACTACCAGTGTCTGGTGGGTCCAGGCCCTGCTGGCTTTGAGGTGTAGCAGGTTCACCCTGTGGGAACGTGTGGCTGGCCCTCTAGTGCTCTCCAAGGACAGAGCCACGGCCCCTGCTTTCTCATCCTGGGTCAGCACGGGTTCTTGGCATGTGTGGAACCGTGCCCCGGATGCCGCGGCCTCTCTTCCCCTGGACGGCCTCCTGTTCTCTGTGGAACAAGGGCTCAGTCTGTTTGACGTCATTGGATTTCATCACTTTTTCTCTCTACACTTTTAATCTCTGGTGAGCAGTTCTGCGTACAGACCCTGGGGCTTCTTCACAAATCTGCCCCCGCCCTGGATCTTCACTTGGTGAGATCAGCTGGTGGAGCAGGTGGAACCAGCCCTCCTGGGTCCTCTGCCCCTTCCTAGGGCCCTACAGAGCTAATCCTTGCTTCCCGCTCGCAGGTCACTTCCCTGAGTCAGGGGTGACTCAGTGCTGCAAACTCCCTCTCCGGCCTTCACTTAAGGCACGGGTGGTGGAGGTGGTGGTGGTGGCGTCTGTGCTCTCTCTGGCAAGCTTCCCCCCAGGTGGGCTCTCTTGCCAGCATTCTTACTGCTTCCAGGCTCCCTGCTGATACAGAAAACTGGTGTACTTGGGGGGGGGGGCATAGAGTTTAATTCTTTATAACTTTGGTGCTAACCCAATCTACTTATTGGTAGACTTTCATCAGCATTGGATTGGGCTGTTTATAGCCAATTCCATGTGCAGGCAGATAAGTCTATTTCCACACAAGGAAGAAAGAAAATGTAAGAATGAGAGCTGGGGCAAATCTAACTGTCTTGGGCTGACAGTATTCTCTATGCACACGTACACACACACGTACACATACATACATACACACATACACATACACACATATGTACACACACGTGGGGGTGTTCCCTTACTGCTCACCACAAGGTAGTGTGTGTGTATGTGTGTATTAACTAAACTTTTATATGGAAAAATAAAACTCAGCGTGGTTCCTTGCATATATTAAGTTCTCTTTATTGTTAGCTGCTATTAGTATTGCTGTCGTTATAATTACCTTGGAGCAGAAGCAACACATCATGCGCCATGCACCTTGTAAAATGCCATGTTGGGCACTGGTAGAGGTTTGAATGCTGCTGGAGACAATTTGCCTGTAGAAGATTCCGCTCTGAGGTGTTGGGATCTGCTAGGTAGTCCAGGATCTTTACTAACCAGTTTTAGCTCATTATACCTACATGCAAATTTCGTGTGAACTTTTTGCCTGTTAAATTATGTTTTGTTTGGGTTTAGAGCGCAGGCTCTTGTGCACACTGGGTAAGAACTTTGCCACTGAGGTATATACTTCAGCGTTTGTCTGTCCAGTCGAAAGTGCTTTGATGTGCTCCAGCCCTGGAGTGGAGTGAGGAGCTCAAGTCTATACTTTCCTCTTGGAATCTGTGGCACCAGCAGCAGCCTGATCAGTGAGGGGCTGGGTTTTCCTCCCGTGTGGGTGACCCTGAGACCGAGGCAAGAGCATCAAACAGGAGAGATGGATGGAGCTCCAGGTCTGCAGCACAGTGGCTCAGAGTAAAGATAAGAAGATGTAGCAAGTTCAGCTCTTACTGTGTTGCAGGCCTAAGGTGGATGTGGATTATGGTATTCTCTTATGTGACCTGGGCTGATAACCTTCTGTTTCCTCATCTCTAAAATGGAAATGACAGCACTTAACAGGCACATTGAAAAGGCCAGGAAGTAAGATATGATAGAGTAAAAAAAGAAAAAAGCACTGAGAGGCATATGTGTGCCATATTTTTGCATAAGGAGCCAAGATGATATAATCTGTCAGCCTTTGAGGAGTCTGCATTGCCCAGAGGCGGGGTGTTGGCCAAGCTCCGGGCTGATGGTGAATTCGATAGCCCAGCTTTGTGAGACCAGAATATGAGGCCCATGGTGATGCTTTATCTGTCACCTGAGATGTGGGTATCTGTCTCCTGGCACAAATGTGACACCTGTTGCAGGAGTAACAGGCCCTGGCAGCTGGTGCTGTGGGAGGAGAGGTCTGGGCAGGGGCAGAAGGCGTCTACTTACAGAGGCCTAGTGACAAGTGTCAGTGGTTAAATCAGCACATTCTTTAGCTCTAAGTCCCCAGGGGGCTAAGCGAGGCCAACGATTAATGCAGAGGCCGAGACAGGAGAGGAGGCAAGATCCAGATAGGTGGCATGATGCCCGCCGTGTAACAGGCACTTGGTGAATATTGGTGTGGGCTGGGACAGAGTGATGCCCATGAACAAAGAGGAGGGGGTCACCACAGAGTTGCTGCTGGCCCACAGTGCACTTATTCTTTGGCCTGTAAGTGTGGACGGAAGAGGGGCTCAGAGTGATGGTCTTCTTGCAGATTATGGACTCCCAAAGGGGTTGGAACTCACCTCTCTTTACTCCTGAATCCTGCACTGGACAATTATGAGGAAGGAGGAGTGCTCAGCAAGTGCTTGCTGGCTACTGGACCCTGTGCTGGGTCTGGTGTGCACAGTTCGATTCTCACATCACTCCCAGGGGCAAGTGTGTTTATCTCCTTCATCTAAATGAAGACATCAAGCCAAAGAGGTGCAATTCCGTGTTCCAGCAGTCACAGTTGTTAAGCGGCGGACAAAGAATCAGGTCTCCCCTCATGCAGGGCCTTGCTTATCTTTCTGTGATCTGCAAAGTCTGCAGAGAGAGCTTCCCTTTCCTTACATTGAGGAAGACTGGGCTGCTACCCATTCTCGGATTCCGGGTATCTCAGAACTCTCCACATGCATCTCTGACCTGAGGGCAGACCCTAGCCAAGTCTAACTTCACTGAATCAGTCTCTCTCTCTCTCTCCCCCCCTCCCTCTCCCTCTCCCTCTCCCTCTCCCTCTCTATCTCTCTGTCTCTGTCTCTCTCCCTTTCCCTCTCTCTCTCTTGCTCCCCCCCACACACACACATACACACACACATTCTGTGGAATTTATTTCAAGTCACAACGAGAGCCACTCTTGCCTCCTGATACAGACATGCAGAACTGCATACTAGCTGACAGTGGTCATGACGGATTTTATTCCACACCATTATAAAAGGAAAGAGACATCAGCACAGTACCGAGCTCAATTCTGAACACAGCAAAGACAGCTGGGAATTCATAGCCAACAAGAGAGCAGAGGGGCTGGGGTCAGCTGATAAACAGTTACTAATAAGAGGCACCCAGAGTTGTCATTCATTCATTGATTCATTCGTTCTTTTGTTTGTTTGGCAACAGGGGTCTCAGGCTCTCATTGAACTTGCAGTCATCCTCCTGCCTCAGCCTCGTAAGTGCTGGGATTGTGCCCAGCCAGATACCCAGGACGTTCTTGTTGCACTGACCTAACAGATTCTTGGTAGAGGAGAGGGAGGTGAGGAGCTTGAACAGATACATCTACGGTGACCACGTGAGAGTAGGGGGCTTCTTGCCAGTCTGGGCAGGGCTGGCCGAAAACAGGGTCCAAGGAAGAGGCCTCTGAGTAGAGACCTCAGAGGAGCTGCCTAGAGTTGGAGCAAAGAGAAAGTTTTTGTCACTTCCCAGCAGGTGCCAGGACAAGGGGAGCTGAAGTCCGCAGTGATAGTTCATCGGCCTTCAGGCAGATTGCCTTATCTTTAGTGTGACTTCCTGTAGTCAGAGAGTTGGCCTGGAGCTGAAAACCAGTCTACGAGAGATAGCGTGCTTCAGAGCTGGATGTGGTGGCACCTTTTATTCCAGTTTCTCAGGAGGCCGAGGCTGAAGAAGCACAAGTTCAAAGCCATCTTGGGTGAGGCCCTGTCTTAAATAAGGATTTGGGGGGTAAGTCAGTGGCACAGGTACTGGGGTTCAATCTCTAGGGCTTCTCAAGTCTATGTCAGAAAGTACCCAGGAGAGAAGATAGAGACGGAGTTACGAAGTACTGACTAGGGAGACGGACGCCAGTCTAAACCCGGGGGACGCCTCGTTCTGTGGCTGATGCTGAGCTTCAGTTTCCCCATCTGTGAAATGAGGCTTGTCGTTGCTGGTCTGTGGCGCAAGGATCGTAGAGCGCTCCAGGAGGTTGCGTCTCTGCTTGCTTCCTGAACACCGCACGGCCACACAAAACATCACAACCATGTTGCTTTGGGAGGAAATAGAACTTGCTGGAAAAGCACCCTCAGCCGGTCTCCCCCACCCTTTGATGCATCACTGCGCAGTGCCGATGTGCCCCTTCTGGGACGCCTGTCCTTGTGAGCTGTGCTCTTTACTCTGTGTCTGGCTGGCTGGCTGGCTAAGGCTATTTGGTGCCCACTTAGGGTCTATTGTGCCACTTTTGCTTCCTAGAGCCACACCCCGGCCTCGTGGTGCATCTGGACAAAGCTGCTAGAGATAAAGGAAATCCATCCGAACACTAGTTCTCCTGTTAGCCTTGTAACGATTAGCTAAGTGAGTCTCATTAGTCATCGCACTAGCCTGGGGCCGGTCTTCCTTAGCATGTGAACAGGGATCTTGAAAGCCCAGTCTGACTTTCCATGGCCCAAGATTCTGGTTTAGGGCTTGTGCTCTGACTCCCAGGCCTTGTCCTTATGGGAGGGGGCTGTGGTCCTGGAAACGGCCTGACTGTTTCCAGCCAGACTTGGCTCCCCCTTCCCCAGGGCAGCCCGTGCCCCTTTGCTTGTGTGAGAATGCATCTGTGCACCCGAGTTTCCTGCTCCTCCTCCTCCTCTTCCTCTCCACGGTTTGGCCTTTTGCCTTCTCAGATGTGTGCAAGTGCATGGGTCCCAGGGCCTTTGGGATGCAGACCTCATGGGTCACATGCAGTCTCCAAATCAATCCAGGACCAGCTGGGCCTCTAACCTTACATTTCCAGAAGTTTATAAATTTGTTTGACAAACACCGTGTCTGGGGCCCACTCTTTCCTGCCTTCCACAGCTCTGGTTCTGCCCAGCAACTCTTCCATTAGTGATTAGTGGTGGGGGAGGCAGAGGGCTCCCCGCTCAGAGTGATCCCCTGCTGCTTCCTTGGAAGGGACCGAGCTGGAGGAGAGGAGTGTATTTCCTTTCTCACTTACTTCTCCTCAGCAGGTTCTGGAAAGAAATAGGCCTTCAGCGGCAGCCGGCGAGGGCTCGGCAGTAGTGGGTCAGCAGTGGGAGGATGATAGTCCGTTTCGCCTGGACTGGCTCCTTTCCTGACTTATGGAAGTCTATAAATTCTATTCATTTGCTCTCTGTCCTCTTGCTATGTGCTGAATTTATAGCTGTCTCCTGCCCCTTCTGTGTGTAAGGGTGGGAGGGGCAGAAGGCTTACCCCGAACCCTCCCTACCCCTGATATCTCCAGCCCTCCATTTTACAGACAATATAGACCAAGGTCAAGTTATATTGCCCTTGCTTTTCTCTTCTTTCCACAGGGTACGCCAGCTGGAGAGAACTAGCCAAGGCTCTGGCCAGTAGGAACATCCCAGCTGTGGACCCAAATCTCCAGTTCTACAGGCCCCCGAGGGTGAACTTCAAGGTATGTGACAGGGCCACCCCTTCCCCAGCTGGTATGTTAACTGAGGGCCACTCAGTTGCCCTGGCCAGTGGCTGTGAGGGTAATCTCCACTTCCATAGTGGAATCTTAGTGCTGCGTGTATGATTTCCTACCTGATGGGGCAGAGATGTCTGTCCTGCCTTCCTCAAAGCCCAGGCTACTTTGGGCTTGATTGTCCTGTTTCTGCCTTTGCTACATCCCTAGCAATGCCCATCTATGTCTGAGCCTCTCCAGGCTCGGGGTCTTCGTCTCAAGCAGTGTGTCCTGTTGCCAAGGTGTGGCTCAGTGGTAAAGGACTTGCCTAGTGTATACTGTACAAGGCCCCGAGTTCCATCCACAGCACTACAAATAAAAATCAAAAAAAGCAAACCAAAGACCATGTCCTGCATGTTGACTAGAATGTCCAGTTGTTCCTGGTGTAGATCCTGGGCCATACTTTGATGACACTACTAGGTGCTTGCTGCTGAGAACCAGAGAAAATATGGGAGACAGACACTCTGTCCTGCAAGCAGCTGGGGTACAGTTGGTAATGAAATATCTCTTGGTAGTGTTCCTTAGCCTCTCTGGGCCTTTCGCTGGGTGTGACAGGGAGTAACAAATCTGGGCAGGGGCCTAGGGGATGTAGAGGAAGAGGAAGTTCCTGATTTAATTTAAGAGCTCTTCTCCCGCATGAGACAGAGTGAGATAGTTCAAGGGAGTGGATGGGCCTCAGGAGCAATGAGGGAGTGCTTTCTTTTTTTCTGTTTTGTTTTTCTAGTTTTTTGACACAGGGTCTCCCTTTGTAGTTCAGACTGGCCCTGAATGTATTGTGTAGCCCAGGCTAGCCTTGAACTCATGGCAATCCTCCTGTCTCTGCCTCCCGAGTGCTGGGATGACAGGCTTGCACCATCCCGCCTGGGAGGAAGAGCTCTCTTGAGGGATATGAAGTAACTAACAAATGGGAGAGTCCATTAGTCATGAGCTTCCTGTGCTCAGGGCCTGTGAGTTTTGATACCCTGGCTGCCCACAGGTACTGTCAAGGGGCCCTGACTCATGTCCTGTCCTCAGTTTCTTACCCTAATATTTCTACTAAGTCCATTCTTTTTTTTTTTTTTGAGACGGTCTCGCTTTGTAGTTCAGGCTGGCCCTGAGCTCGCTATGTAGCCCAGGCAAGCCTCAAACTCAGCAATCCTCCTGCCTCTGCGTCCCAGTGCTGGGATTACAAGCATGAGCCACCATGCCCGGCACTGTGGTATGTGGTGCTGAGTGCTGGTGGGCGTGAGTCACCACGCAGCATTGTATGTGGTTACTGGGGATAGAACTCAGGACCTTGCGCTTGCTAGGCAGGCGCCAGAAACACTGAGCTAAATCTCCGGCCCCTAAGTCCATTCTTCATTATTCCACCAGGACCAAGAAATTGACCGAAGTGGGGGCAGGAACTGCAGCTACTTAAAGTGGAACAAGCCTGTCCCCTGGCTCTCAGAGGTAAGAGGCTCTGCTGGTCCTGATCTCTGAGATGGTTAAATTTCCTTCCTTCCTCCCTTCCTCTGTCCCTTACTCCGTCCTTCCCTTCCTCCTTTCCTTTTTAAAAATAGTCCCAGAGTTCAGGAAACATCCTTCCAGCGATGACTGTTGTGTTAGCACCATGCCCCAGAGTCCCATGCTTATTTGACTCTCCTTCCTTAAAGGAGGAGCATAAAGCTTCACTCCAGGTACAGACTCAGGTACAGTCACGTGATTAGCTTTCCGTTTTGGTAACAAACCCCTGTAATAAGCAATGTCTAAGGAAAACGATTTTTTTTTGCTCATAGTTTCAGAAATTCTACCCATGGTGCCTTGTCCTTGTCGCTCTGGGTCTGTGGTGACATTCTGCGTTACATGATGGAGGCTGCTCACCGCACAGCATCTGGGAAGAGAAAGGGTCTGGGTCCCCGAGTGCCCTCCAGAGGACACTCGGTGACCCAACTTCCTCTCACTAGGCCCCACCTCCTAAGGTCCCATCTCCTCCTGATAGTGCCACAGGCTGAGCACTAGCTTTTGGGTCTTTGAGGCCAGTTCAGAAGCAGACTCAAACAGCCATTATCCCTGTCTTACAGGTGGGAAAAGCAAAGTTTAGAAGAACTTGGTTATCTGCAAGACTTTTATGGCCATGCCAATCCCAGTCTTAAAGATAACAAACTTCTCAAATTGTCTTTGTGGAACCTGTAAGTCCCGTAACATGTTCTGAGAAAAGAGAGGACTCCATTGTTAAATATGCCTTTTAAAAAACCATAGCAACAACAGCAGAAGTATGGGGGTATGTCTCCTTCCTGGAAATGGACGTTAGTGTACAAAAGATCCTGAGAAGTCCTGCAGTGATCTGGTTAACTTGGTTTTGCTTAATATGTACTAAACTTATTTG
>PVIC010052974.1:0-11992 GCA_004025085.1 Thryonomys swinderianus | reverse complement strand
GAGGCAGGCGCCGGAACCACTGAGCTAACCCTCCGGCCCGGGAAGAAGATTCTTGATGTGAATTCCAGGTAGCTTAGACTCCATCTCCTCCTCAGAACTAGATTAGCCATAGTTCTTTGAAGCTTCCCTGAATACAAAACTCAGGCTGTAGATGAGAGTTTTACCAACCCACCCTCCCCAAATCTGCAACAGGCCCATGGGAGCCTATGGTCCTACAAAGAAATGTATCCACTTAGCCTGGTATTCTGTGACTCAGTGCATATCAGCAGGGAGGCCAGACTCAGGGGTGAAAGATAGAACTTGCTGTAGTTATGATAACATGGAGTGAGGGTGCCTTTCAAAGACACCATGACCAGTGAACATGCAAATCCTAAATATTATACTGTGTGCCTTCTTTTGAAGAATAAAATGAATATTTGCAAGAGATAGGCATAAAGGAAATAGTTAATCAAAGTTGTAATAGTAATTAACTTTGGATCTGGATTAAAGAAGATTTATACTAGTTCTGCGAACTATCTGCACACATTGTAGAGTAAGTCCATATGACTTGTGTAATAAGTTACGCCATTTATTGAGTGACCTAAACTCATGGACCCAGAGAAGATGAGCTGGATTCTCCCTGAGGCTGCCTCATTCCTTGTTCCATAGATCTTCTCTATGTTCCCATCTGAGGCTAGCTCCCAGCTTGGATTATAGCCCTTCAGATTCCCTCCTGTCCTGTCTTCTCTGTTGCTGTGTATGTAAAGCCATCTTCTCTACTAGATCACAGCAAACCTTGAGCAGCTGCTCTAGTGTACATATTTCTGGCAGGCTTTGGCCTTCACAATGTGGGTCTCAATAGTTACTGGCTGGATTGTATTGAACATACCATAATTTGTCAGCAGAAACTCTGACCAAGGCTTCCAGGCAGGTAGTGTTAACTAGGGTTGTCAATAATCCCAGTAATCCTTTCTGCTTTTTTTCTAGCTCACATGTCTGAAACGGCCTCTGGTTGTTATCCATGAGCTATTTGACAAATCCATAATGGATATATCTTGGTAAGCTGAATTCTTATTATGGTGCTATCTTAGTTAACTTTCTCATCGCTAAGATACAATACCTGACACCCACAAGTTAAAGGAGAGATTTATTTTGGCTAATTTATTTTGGCTAATGTTCCAGAACTTACACTCCATCATTGGCAGGCTCAAGTACAGAAATGGATGGTGGAAGAGCTGCCATAGAGGAAAGCCGCTCATATCCTGGAGATATACCCTTCTAGGTTGTGCCTCTAGTGTCCCCTGTCTTTTGACCAGTCCTCACCTCCAAACAGCAAGCCAGTTATTGTGTCTCCGTAGTCCATTTGTCTTCCAAATACATGAGTCCTTTGGAACCATTTTAGATTTAAACTGGAAAAGGTACGTAGGCTAGAGTAGGTCATAAGGCCTCCTGAATATGGTTAGGACAAGGTGTCTAATGCACCCTCCCCAGGGAATGCAGACCTCAACATGTCGTTTGTATGTGGTTGAGGAATCAGCAATTCTACACCTCCTTTTGTGAAAACGTTCTACCCTGAATAGAGTTTGCCAAAGGAAAATGTCTGCTCAATGAAACCATATAAGTTTAGGATAGATACACATCATCAAGATTTTTTTTTTCTTTTTTTTCTGAGTCTGGGTCTTGCTTTGTAGTTCAGGTTGGCCCTGAGCTCACTATGTAGCCCAGGCAAGCCTCAAACTCAGCAATCCTCCTATCTCTGCCTCCCGAGTTCTGGGATTACAGGCGTGAGCCACCACACCAGGCATTGTGGTATGTGGTATTGATTGCTGGTGGGCATGAGTCACCACACCCAGCATTGTATATGGTTACCAGGGATGAAACTCAGGACCTTGCACTTGCGAGGCAGGTGCCAGAACCACTGAGCTAAATCTCTGGTCCCTCAAGATTTTTTTTAATGATTTCAAAAATAAAAGAACTAAAATTGAAAATTCTTACAAAATTTTATGGTAAGAGATACTTGTCCATGTACCTAGAACTAAAGGGTACAAGTGAACTGTGGGGTGTGACTGTTGCCTCTATCCTCAGACCATAGAGGGAAATCAAGAGTTTCTACCTAGAGCATTGTCCAAGCATCCTCATAAGCCAACCACTGTGGCAAGGTATCCACCTCAGGCATTTGCTCCCAGACTGCTGATAGCTGTTTCTTTCAGGACTCTGAATGGGCTGGGCATCCTGGTATGTTCCATGGATGGTTCTGTGGCATTCCTTGACTTCTCCCAAGATGAGCTTGGAGACCCCCTAAGTGAGGAAGAAAAGGTAGGCTGCTGGTCCATGTTCTGCTGTGTGCTCTGTGGCTACAGAAACCGCCACATAGCTTTGAGAGATCCCTTTGTCTAGAACCTCTTCTTGTGCAATGAACATGTATCTGTATATTTTTTCATTGAGGTTTTCCTGATTTGTTTCTTTTTAAGTAGATGATTTATTTGAAGGTAGAGAAAAAGGGGAAAGAGAAATGATAGCTACTCTAAATGAGTAGGGATCATTCAAAAGTGAAATACTCTTCTTGTCTTTTTTTTTGAGACAGGGTCTCACTTTGTAGTTCAGGCTGGCCCTGAGCTCACTATGTAGTCCAGGCAAGCCTCGAACTCAGCAATCCTCCTGTCTCTGCCTCCCGAGTGCTGGGATTACAGGGGTGAGCCACCATGCCAGGCTTTTTTTTTTTTTAAATAGGATATCGTTCTGTGGTGCAGTCTGGCCCTGAACTCATGATCCTTCTGTCTCAGTGTTCAGAGTGCTGGGATTAGAGACATGTGCCACCAAAGCAGCTTGTTTTTTTATTAAATGTTACAGGTGGTTTGCCTTTTATAGATTGTAATTCTTTGCAAATAGATTAAGTCTCTGTTAATCTCAGAAACAAGTCCTGGAATTAAGAACAAAATTTGTTTCTGCCTCTCTTTTTAACTGATGACAGACCAGCCATGGGGATATTTTTGCCTCTAGGACATCCCTTGCCAGAAGTCCCTGCTTATGGTACTTCCCTATCCCATTGTCTAGTGTTGACAGCAGCAATTTAAAAAATGATATTGTCATTTCTTGGTATTTACTGTATATTCATTTCACTTAAATTACCATTCCTGGGGTCTTTGTCCTGCCTTATCACTGTCATCAGTTACTATGGAACTGTTGTGCACTCCCTTAAAGGGATACTATGGGAGCCTATATAATAACTAAACTTACTCTTCCTAGTTAGTTCACTGCCAGGTTACCACTAGAGAAACCTTGGCCAAACTCTGAGATGTTAAGGTCTGTATATCTTGAGATTCCAGATGACAGACTTGGGAGCTAGGAGACAAAAAACAAGATGGCAAAGGAAGAATTCCTTGGCACTCAGGCCTGCAGGCACAGTCCCAAATCCTCTATCCTAGGAAGCTACTTTTCCAACCTAGCATTCCCTAGTGTAAGACAGATACCTATTACCCATCCTCCCTACTCTCAGCAGGATGCAGTGCTGCTCATTTGCATATCCTTGGGTTTATTATTTTTCTGTTGTTCTTTAATGAGCACCGATACTGTGATGTGCTGGGGTACTGTCCCTGATCTTGTGGATCTCTTCTTTATCTTATTATGGCAGGGAATTAATAGGGCCCAGGAGATGGGAGGAAACCCTGCTCAGAAAGATGAGAAGAGAAGGTGAGCACAGAAGAAGGGTCTTTTCTGGACTGTTTTGTCAGTCCTCCCTTAGTTTTAGAGACCTCCCAGCATAGTGGCTGATGTGTGAGAACAAGAGCAGCAAAAGCAGACTCTTGTTTCCAAGATCTGGTTCCCATAGTGTTTAAGGTCCTTGGGATGAGTTAAGACCCTTGAGTTAACAGTTTAGATGTCTGCAACAGCAACTGAAATGTTTATTTCCACTGTTATTTCAACTGTTTATTACCACTTTTTTCTGCACCAAACAATGTAACAGGTACTCTTTTGTCAGTATTTCACTGTCATCCTCAGTTGTATCTACATGGAAGGCTATAAACATCTAGTGAGGTTGTAAGACCTTGACAGAGATACCTGGTGAGGGTAAAGCTGAGTTGGGTGGGAGATGACCAGAGCTGCCCTCCCAGACCCTACTGCTTAGAGCCTGGAAGACACACCCTCAGTGTACTTGGGCGGATCACACCAACACTCAGACCCATGTGCCAAACCTCTCCTGTCTTCTCATAGAGCCGCATTCATCAGTCCACCTATGGCAAGAGCTTGGCCATCATGACTGAGGCTCAGCTATCCACTGCTGTAATCGAGAACCCTGAGATGCTCAAGTATCAACGGAGGCAGCAACAGCAACAGCTGGACCAAAAGGGTACCACAGCCAGGGAGACAGCCTCAGCTTCCTCGGTCACAGGGGTTGTTAATGGAGAAAGTCTGGAAGACATTAGGAAGGTAAGGACTTGGTTCACTGAGGACAGGGTCATGAGGCAAGAGATAGCACAGGCAGCCTGGACAGTACACAAAGGCAGAGCCACAGTCACGAGTGGTAGTGAAGAGGCCACACCCCACACCCATGTATGAGGCCCAATTAGCCAGCTAAAGGCCAGTTGGTCCCCTGCCTGCACCTACATGAAGCACCAGTGGGTTGAAAGTACCTTTTTCAGAAGCCTTGAGCACCTTTTTCAGAAGCCTTGACACAGGGAGCCCGAGGAAGGTTGTTTCTTAGGACTTGCCAGACCTTCACTGGTTCACCTTTCTAGGAAGTTGTAGAGATTCAGAACAGTAGGTTTTGGGCTCTGCTCTTAGCAACTTTAGTGGGTACCCCTAATTCATCTGGAAGCACATGTTTACTATGGGAGCAAGGGAGTATAAATGGGGACAAGAGTAGGATAGGAAATGTCAAGTTTACCTGGAGAATTTAAACCATCTCCAGGGTTTTATGCCAATTGACAAGCCTCCCCTGGGTCATTCAGACAGTATTTGTGACTGGGAACCCTTAGATGTGAACGTTTTTGGAAGGAAGGGCTCTTATGATAAAAGGCAGTTTGAAAATCACCAGCTTAAGAAAAAGCATATGGCTCACAGGTGCAGGTCTTCATTGAACCCCATAGCAGTCAGATGGACTTGACCAGGCCTGCCATGTGCTTGCAACCCAGAATCCTGGCCATGTCTGTAGTACTGATAGTAGAGTGGAAGGTGCTTGGAGCTGGTTCGGCTAGTAGCTTTCTGTCCATGCTTCTTTAATGAAGAGGAAATTGAGCACTTACCTAGATGAAAATGCTTATACTTTGATTAGCTGGCTTCACTTCATTTTACCCTATAGTAAGGGAAGTTAAAATACATATTCTTTTTTTCCTTTTTTTGAGACAGGGTCTTGCTTTGTAGTTCAGGCTGGCCCTGAGCTCACCATGTAGCCAGCCTCAAACTCACAGCAATCCTGCCTCTGCTTCCTGAGTGCTGGGATTACGGGTATGAGTTTCCACACCCAGCATTGTGGTATGAGATATGGGGATCCAAATTGGGACATTGCACTTGCAAGGCAGACGCTGGAACCACTGAGCTAAATCCCTCATCTTCTTAAGGATCTGACTCTCTCTCCCTCTCTCCCTCCCTCTCTCTCTCTCTCTGTCTCTCTCCCCCCCCTTTAGAAGCCTTATTTTTTCCAACTCACTGTAGTGAAGTGTAGTTTGTTTTTGTTTGGTTTGTTATTTTTGTTTTTTGAGACAAGGCTCACCATGTAGTTCAGGCTGGCCTTGAATTCACTAAATAGGCCAGTCTGGCTGGCTGTGAACTCATAGTGATTCTTCTGCTTCAGACTCTTGAGTGCTGGGATTACAGGCCAGAGTCACCATATTTTATATATTGAGGTATAGGTGACATTTTAAAAAGCTATATGCACTTAATATTTATAATTTAAGGATAACTCAGAACAAGACATATACTTTTATTAAGACATTTATATGACGAATCTAAAATAGTCAAACTCATAGAGCAAAGAATAGGTTGGCGAGTATCAAGGGCTGGGAAAGGGGAGGGGGAGGTATTTCTAAAGCATATAGTCTCAGTCAGTCCTAGAGATCTACTGCACAAAATTTTGCCTGCAATTAACAATACTGTATTACATACTTTTATTTATTTTTTAATTGAATTCTTTTTTTTTTTTTTTTTTTGAGACAGGGTCTCACTTTGTGGTTCAGGCTGGCTCTGAGCTCACTATGTAGCCCAGGCAAGCCTCGAACTCAGCAATCCTCCTGCCTCTGCCTCCTGAGTGCTGGGATTACAGGCGTGAGCCACCACACCTGGCACTGTGGTATGTGGTACTGATTGCTGGTGGGCGTGAGTCTCCACGCCCAGCATTGTATGTGGTTACTGGGGATCAAACTCAGGACCTTGCGCTTGCAAGACAGGCCCGGAACCACTGAGCTAACCCTCCGGCCCTTTTAATTGAATTCTCTACTGGTACATTTTATATACAGCTCAGTCACACTCAACATTGGGGATTTGTACCAGTATATGATACAAATTAATTCTCATTTTTATCCATATCCCTACCCACCTCACAATCCCCCACCCCCTATATACATGTTCTTTCTTTTTCTTTCCAAATCATATTTATTCTTTCCCCTCATTACTTTCCCCTACCACATTCCCTTTGAATATTTCCTATTTCACAAAATCTGTCATACATTCTAGAACTCATTTACAGCTGCAGGTTCTAATGCCAGAGAAAAGATATGTATTTACGTATCTGTGATCTATTTATTTCATTTATTAGTGTGTCCTCAAGGTGTATCCATTTGCACATAAATGAATCAATCTTGTCATTTTTATGGCAGAGTAATACTCCGTTTTATTAAAAAACCACATCTTCCTTATCCAGTCTCCAGTTGATGGGCATCTGGGTTGTTTCCAAGATTGGGCTGTCAAAAACTGAGCTGCTATGAACATGGATGTACATATGACTTTACAATATGATTCTTTTAATTCCTTCGAGTATATTCCTAGTAGGGGAATAGCAAGGTCAAATGGGACCTCTAATCCTAGTTTTCTGTGGAATCTCGACACTGATCTCCACAATGGTTGCACAAGTCTATAATCCCACCAACAGTGGAGAAGGGCTCCTTTCTCCCCGCACCCTTGCCAGCATTTATTGCTGGTTGATTTCATAATAGCAACCATTCTTTGTGGAGGTAGATAAAATCTCAGTGTTGTTTTCATCTGCATTTCTTGAAGGACCAGTGATGTTGAACATTTCTTCATATGCTTCTTGGCTGCTTTGACTTCTGCTTCTGAGAAGTATCTGTTCATTTCAGATGCCCATTTTTGAATTGGGACATTTAAACTTGGGACTGATTTGTTTAAGTGCTTTATATATTCTAGATAGTAGCCCTTTGTCTGGCAAACTGCTAATAAAGATTTTTATTCCCATGTTGTTAGTTGTCTTTTAGTGGTGCCAGTGGTTTCTTTTGCTGTGCAGAAGCTTTTTAATAGGATGAGATCCCATTTGTTGATTCTTTCTGCTAGTTCTCGTGCTGTAGAGGTTTTATTCATAAAGTCTGCCTAAGCCAATGTCTCCAAGAGTTCTACCTAATCTGTTTTGCAGTAGGTTTATTGTTTCTGTTTTAATGTTTAAGTCTCTAATCCATTGTGATTTTAGTTTAGTACATGGTGAAACAGATAGGTCTAGCTTTAGTTTTTGGCAGGTTAGAACCCAGTACATACTTTATTAAGAAAATAGATGTTATACTAAATATTCCTATTATAAAAAGAAAAAAAATTAAGGGGTAACTTTTTGGGTTTTTTGATAGTTGAAAGAAACTTTTTCATTTATTTATGTGACTCTGTTTTGCCAGAATCTTTTGAAGAAACAAGTTGAGACTCGGACAGCAGATGGTCGGAGAAGAATCACACCTCTCTGCATAGCACAGCTGGACACTGGGTATTCAATCATTCACCAAGCTTTTTATGACCTTGTCTGGGGAGTTCTTCTTCACTCCTTTCACCAGTTAGCACTTACAGTTAAGGTCTTCACAGATTCTTGGGCCAATAAGACCAATCAAATATGGAAGAGAGTTGTTCCTCTCAGGACTCTGTGTACATTTGATTCATGTGAAAAAGTTGAGGTGGCCTGTAGGCCAGGAGGTCTTCTCAGAGGTGATAAGCCCACCATCCGTCACCTGGCAGGTCACTGGAGGATACATGAGTACAGAAGTCAGACTGATTTTTTTTTTCCTTGTTTGTTTCGTATCTTTGTGATCATGAAAGACTTATCTTACATATATAAACCCCAAAGAAAAATATAAGCATCCAAAATCCAGTTTCTCAGATATAATCCTTGCTAACATTTTGTTATTTGTATTTCTAATCTTTTTCCCCACCTGTTACTGTATCTTGACTTTTTGTCTGCTATAATAAATAGTCCTGTGAAGCCTTCAACTGGTGATTATTCAGGTTTCTGTACTATGCAACACCATGATTGACTGAACTAGCTCCTCAGCTGTAGACTTATAGTTTGTGTTCAATTTTTTTGAGATTGTAAATTACCTTAGAGAACACCTGTGACTGTTTCTTTAGAATAATTCCTAAAAGTAGAACTGGTAGGCAGCGGGTAGGGCTCTGAGGCACATTTATAATTCTCCATGCGGGCAGAGAGGATAGACATGGACTCTCACCATTTTCCATTGTGTCAATTTCTACAGTCAGGGCTGAGGACTTAGCTGAGTGGTTCTAGTGCCTGCCTCACAAGTGCAAGGTCCCGATTTTTCAATCCCTGGTACAAAAAAAAAAAAAAAAAAGCCTATCAGTTTCCACAGTCAGACTTGCTTTTGTATTAGTTGTTCTCTAGAAATGATATTTGTTGATTAAAAGGATGGTAAAGCTTCGGTAAAGAAAACAACATTGTCAAGGTGTTGTAATCCCCTTAGGACATCAGGAAGTCTTTTGTAGAGACCATAGCACCATAGTCCTCTGTACTCTTTAGTTGTCCGTCTATGAGCAGTTCCAGATCTTCCTTGAAAGCTAAAGAAACCTTCAATCAGTTGATGTGCTGACCTGACTTCTCATGTTAGCTATGTGTGTCCTGATGCCCCACAAGGCAGAAATCTAGCTAGCAGCAGATCTACATATTCCTCCCACATCAGTAATTTTCCTTCTGACTAAGCCTTTTTCCTATAGTGGGTATTCCACCTTCCCAGTTTTTATTAGGATCAAGTGAGAGACCAATTGTGTGAATGTGCTTTGAACACTACTGGGCTGTAGAAATGAACAATATAGTTGTAGCATTGATAACATTTGTTCTGTAGATCTTTCAAGATTTTATGTAGTAAGGAGGCAGAAGAGGTAGGGCCTTTCTGTCATTGGGTATGTATTCCTGGTATCAGGACTAGATTCCTTTGCTTTTAAAGGCTCTTTCACCCTCCTGATTTCTATATTCAAACCAGTAACATCCATATTAGTAATTACTAGATTTGTTAAGAAAGAAAGAAAACAACACAAATAACTCAAGTAATTCTAAGTGATAATCATATATTAAGAATAAATCAAAAAGATGAGAGTCTTCTTTGCTAAACTCTATAAATTGGAGAGTGGATAGTTTTCTGAAGAAAATAAAATTACTAAAACCAAAGAATTTGTTAGAAAATATAGAGAACAGCTGGGCACATTCCTCTAATCTCAGGACTCAGGAAGCTGAGGCAGGAGGATCACCATGACATCTGGGACAGCCTCGACTACATAAATTCAGGACTAGCCTGAACTACATAGTAAGACCTTGTCTTAAAAAAAAAAAAAAATTTAAAAAGAGAGGGAAAAAAAAGAAAACATAGACGACACTATCAACAAGTTAATACCACCAAGAGCCACCAAACAAAGAAGGCTACCTAGGGAGATCCTAACAAATCTAAAGAACAGAGAACTTTCCAGGTATGATGGTCCATGTCTATAATCCTAGCCCTCAGGAGGCTTAGCCAGGACGATCACTGAAATTTCAAGGCTAGCTTGGGCTACATAGTAAGTTCAAGCCAGTCTGAACTATATAGTGTGATCCTCTCTCAAAAAACAAACCAACAAAGAACAGATGACTTAATGCAGTTGCATGTATTCTAATGCATAAACAAAGCAAATTTTAAAATTCTGGGTTTTTAAAAAAAAAACTGTGTAAAATGTAAAAAGATAGCCAGGTGGCATGGTGTATGCTTATAGTCTCAGCTATTCAGGAAACTGAGGCAGTATGATTATCTGAGCCCAAGAGTTTGAGAGAGCCTGGGCAACTTGGTGAGACCCTATCTCAAAAGAAAACTAAAATAAAGTTAGAGCAGAATAAATTATAGCTCTTTCATTTCTTAATGTCAGTGAAAAATCATAAGCAAAACAGCAGCAAGCTGAAAATTACAGCATGTTAGATGCCAAAACCCATAGCCAAATAAGGTTTTAGGAAAGCAAATTCAGAATTGGTGGTAATATTAAATTTATATGTCAGTTCCCGGATATGGTGACTCAAGCCTGTAATCCCAGCACTAGGGAGGCAGAGGCAAGAGGATGGCTGAGTTCGAGGCTTGCCTGGGTTACATAGTGAGCTCACGGCCAACCTCAACTACAAAATGAGACCCTGTCTCCAAAAACAAAAAGACACACTGCAAGTTATATGTCAATTGGTCAAAAGAAACAAATAGTATGGCCACCTCTGTAGATGCTTGAGAGACTTTTTTTTTTTTTTTTTGAGACAGCGTCTCGCTTTGTAGTTCAGGCTGGCCCTGAGCTCACTATGTAACCCAAGGCAAGCCTTGAACTCAGCAATCCTCCTGTCTCTGCCTCCTGAGTTCTGGGATTACAGGCGTGAGCCACCACGCTGGGCACTGTGGTATGTGGTATTGATTGCTGGTGGGTGTGAGTTATCACACCCAGCATTGTATGTGGTTACCAGGATCAAACTCAGGACCTTGCACTTGCGAGGCAGGCGCCAGAACCACTGAGCTAAATCTCCAGCCCTGAGAGACATTTTGATAAAATTCAATGTTCTCATTCAAAACTCAATTAAGTAAAAGTAGGATAGATGGTTCCTTAACTCAATAGATAACTTTCAAATCACGTTCAGAGACTACATAACTTTTTCCTCTTGTGCTATAATTCAATATTGTCCTACAGGTCCAAGCCTATGCATTTAGCCAAGAATAAATTGGAAAAAGAGAATGTAAAATGTGTCATTATTTAAGGATGATATGATCTGTGTGAGGATCAACTGGAAAAACTGCCACAGACAATAAAAGAAGACAATAAGGTAGTTGGATACAATCAACATGAGATCAAGTATCACCAACTACTTTTAAACGGATAAAAGAAATCACATTCATAAATGAAATATCTATAGTGTAATAAGAAATGTAAATCTTTGGTTTTTTGTTTTTTTCTTTTGATACAGGGTCTTGCTCCATTGCCCAGGCTGGTCTTAAATTTATGTACTTAAATAGTCCACCTGCCTGTCTCCTTAATAGCTGGGGACTGCAGGCACAAACCACTGTGTTTAGCTAAGAAATGTAAATCTTTCTTAGAAAAAATTTTAAACCCTGTGACAAATTAAAGAAAAACTCAAAGAAATACAACTAGAAATATATATCATTGATTAGCTAAGATGACCCAGTATTATAAAAATGTCAGTTCTCTTGAGGGTACATGTCAGTAATCCCAGCATTCTGGGAGGCTGAGACAGGAAGATTGAAAGTTAAAGCCCAGGACATGTAAGTTAGTGACTGTCTCAAAAAGAAAAAGGGTCGGGAATGAACCTTGATGTAAAGGCCCAGGGTTCAGACCCTACTACTATTAGAAAAGAAAAAAAAATTAGGTCACTTCTTCCTCACCTTAAAAATTTAACATGAACTAGTACAAATAACCATAGGAGCTTTAAAATCAGGCAAGGTAATTATAAAAGTTGGGTGGAAAAATAAATAGAAATAACAAATTTTTTTTAGCTTTTGAAATAATTCGGACAGAAAAGATTAATCAGAGAAGACTAATTCCCCCTGAAATTAAAAAACTCGTAAGC
>PVIC010052973.1:0-12019 GCA_004025085.1 Thryonomys swinderianus | reverse complement strand
AGGGGACTCAGCGCTGGGAGAACGGACCGCGATCGGCGGAGCTGGTGGGGTGGGCCACGGAAACCCTTCGGAGTAAACTGTGCGCTCACGGCTGACGGGTCCCGTGGAGTATGTTGTCACTGAGAGAAGAGCAGATCTTCGAGGAAGAAGCGGATCTTCGGTTTGGACCGCGTCTCAGTGAGGGTAGAGGGAGAGGCCAGACAAGTGCCACCATCTTGGCGAGGATGGAAAGAGAGAAGCCCACCGTCCACCTTCTCCTCCTGGGGTCCCGGAGCCAAGCCTGGAAAGCGGGGAGTGTGGAGAGAGGAACCCAGCAGTGGGAACTGGCTCGGCACCGCTGGGCGCCCCCTGGCTCTCCGGCCACGTGTTGCAGCCTGACTGCAGTGACCCGGACTTCCGGTGCGAGCGCAGTCTCCGCCCTCCGCTCCCTCCTGCGCTTCGTGACTAAAAGGGTGATTTTATCCTTTATTCTGTGACCTTTGAGGTGTAGCATTCAGGCATTTTTAAGAGCTCATGTTTTTAATTTGATCTTAAAAAAATAACTTAGACTTTAGGTTCTCTCCCCTTATTTGCTTTCCATTTACGAGCTGCTCTTAATCCCCGGGAATGGCCTAGACACAAATTTGATGGAGGTTTCTGGAAGGACTGTGCCATATCTGGGGTTGATTGAGAAAACAAAGATCATGTCAAAGCGGGACTGGGTCAAGATGCCTCGTCCTCACGGATATCCAGCCAGGGCCACAGCCAGAGCCGAGGGCAAGTCCTGTGGGCATGAGCCTTTCACGTTTGCCCCCCGGGTGAGTGGCACCTTTCTATTCCTGGGAACGTTCTGAATTTTGCAAGTCATCCTGGGGCCTCTCAATATGGACAGTAACAAGATGCCCCCATGAGCGGCTCGGATGCCAAGCTTCAGGGGAAAGGTTCTCTCTCTCCTGTGGTGCAGAGCAGTGGGGGAAACAGGGAAAGCAATGGGGAAAGGAGGAAGGAAGGTGTTTAGAAAAATAATCCTTCTTACAAGTCTCACCATGAATCTAATTGAAATGCGATGGCTGGTTGTATAATCAGGGCTCTGTCACAGGCGTGTTAGACAGCTGTGTTCCGGGAGCACAGTTACATGTCAGTGGACACAGTCAGTGACCTGGCTGCTGAGGTGCCCAGGGGATGGCACCGGGACTTTAGATGTGACGCTGTAAGGCAGAGACTGAGAGCGCGGTCGGTGACAGAGCAGCGTCTCCGGCTGAGCTGAGGCCTTGCTCTCCCGTCCGAGAGGGACCACCGACCTTCATATCCGCACCCCCGGAAGTGAGTGAGCTCATTTTACCTTGCAGGTCTTTTAAAAGGCCCACTAGTCTTCATCATTATTTCCTTTGACAAAAAAAATATAAAGAGATTTTCATAATAACCAAGTCAAGGTGAGAGGTTATTGAAATAATAATCAGTGTCAGAACTTTGACCACCATCTTGATTCCCCGACTGTTTGGGGACTTCTGCCTTTTACTTGTCTATTGATAGCTCCCCTTGTTAGGTAGTCAGGTTGAACTTAATTTACAGTTTGTTTTATTCTTTAACTTCTTCGCTATTATTTGTTGTGTATTACTTTTACAGTCTGAAACAGACATATCTAGTACCCAATAATATTACCTTGCTTAGGGTTGTTCTTTAGAAACACATTCCAGTAGGTTTTAGCATATAGCTGTCATGTCTATGTTACAACTTGTCTCTAAAAGTGAGACTTTCAGAAAGATGATTGCGCTTCACTGATTACAGCAACCTTCGCTATTTTGGGCAAGGAAAATTCATGCCCAGAGCAAAAGAATCAGGGCCAGATACAAAAGCAGCAAATGCAAAGTGAGCACTAAAGAAGAACTTCTTTTTGCTCATCCTAGGCAGTTTGTTTTACAAAGGCTTCCTCTTTGCGTCTAGAGTGGCAAAGGGGGAATTGACATATAAAGATAAAAAGTCCTCCAAATATTTTCCTTTGGTTTCCACAGTACCTTTACTCAAAATTTACTCTAATAAAAAAGTTCCACAAATTCCCTATGGGTGAGAAAAAGTAAAAAACTCTGTTTTCAAATAAAATTCCAATACTATAGTTCTCTCCAAAGTCTACAGTAATTATTACCATGTTTAAAGTTCTCCAAACACTCTACTGTAAAACAAATTGCTCTCTTTCATTTTGCTTAGCGTTTCCTAAATGCATATGACCATGATGTGCTTTGATTGCTTAACACAGACCAGGAGCACAGTTTAGGGAGCTCTGTAATACTTAAATTTCATATGTGAGATGTGAAAAAGTAAAAGAATGACCTTCAAAATTAGGCAGTCTGATTGCAGGGTGTAGGAGCTCACTGGCGGGCCTGCGAAGGTCTGTGCCGCGGGTTATAGTTAGATGTCACCCTAGAGCTTCCTGCACTCGGGGGGCGCTGTGGGGGCTGACTAGGTCACGGTGTGCGACACTCAGAGTGGGATTAGTCCACTGACGGGTTCGCAGCTGGCTGAGCCCTGGTGGGGCCCTGTGGGTGTGGCCCTGAAGGTGTCTGGCCCTCCTCTTCCCCGACCTCGCCCCGCTTCCTGCTTGCCCTGCCGTGAGCTGCTTCTCGTCAGCCCTGGAGCCAGCTGACTACGGACTGGGCCCCAGTCCTGGGGATTTGCTGCGCCTACAGATTTCCTCCCTCTGCAGAGCAGTGGGGCTGGTGCACAGGCGCGAGAGAGCCACGGGTGGCTGCCCGGGATGGCGTCCCACCGGCCAGGCACAGGGCTACGGACGCTCGTCCCCGGAAGCTGCGCGCGTGCTCCTGAAATCACGGCCCATCCAGAAACACTCTCGGAATCTGACCGGGGCCAGCACTGCAGATGGGGCGGACGGGTCTCTGTAAAGACAAACATCTGACAGGTAAAAAGCAGACAGAGCTTCCCTCTGCTCACTGTGCTGCTAGACTGAAAACTTCCACCCTTCCTGCCTCTGTCAGGCTTCCCGCTGCCAAGAGGAGAGGAAGAGGAGATGAATCAGACCCTTCGAGCCACTTCAACTGTGAGGTAATAGCCAGACGCCTATGGGACAAGAATGACGGGATTTTGTTTTACCTGTCTTGAATTTCTAGTATAATCCTCACCATGTTCATGGGGAGGGTCCTTATTGGATCAGTCCTTCCCTGACTACTGCCATCTACTCCATTAATAATCAGTATTTATCAGTAGGGTCTGGTATTAGTCCTACATGAAATCTTTTCTTCTTTTCTTTTGGGGGGGGCAGACAACTCACTTTGTACTTCAGGCTGGTCCTGAGCTCAGTATGTAGACCAGGCAAGCCTCAAACTCACAGCAATTCTTCTGCCTCCGCCTCCCAAGTGATTACAGGCATGAGCCACGCCCAGCATCGTGGTGTGTGGTACCAGGGATTGTACTTGGGACCCTGTGCTTGTGAAGCAGACACCAGAACCACTGAGCTAAATCCCTGGGCCATATTTTTTTTCTTTCTTTCCTTCCTTTCTTTCTTCCTTCTTTCTTTCTTTCCTTTCTTTCTTTCTTCCTTCCTTCCCTTCTTTCTTTCTCTCCTTTCTTCTTTCTTTTATCTTTCTCTCCTTTCTTCTTTCATCTTTCTTTCTTTCCTTCCTTTCCTTCCCTTCCTTCCCTTCCCTTCCCTTCCTTCCTTCCTTCCTTCCTTCCTTCCTTCCTTCCTTCCTTCCTTCCTTCCTTCCTTCCTTCCTTCCTTCCTTCCTTCCTTCCTTCCTTCCTTCCTTCCTTCCTTCCTTCTTTTTTGCTGTACTGGGGATTAAACTCTGGCCCTTGTGCTTTTGAGGTGGGCGCGGTACTAAACAAGCCAAATCCCTTGCCTGCAAAGCCATTTCTAAGAAAAGATTTACTTAAAGAATCCAAACTTTCAACAAAATCAGTGGAAAATTGCTTGGGCTACTTGGCTTGTCTGTTTTGACCTTAGCTGATGTCCCTGAGCTTATTTTTATCTCAGAATTTAAGGGTCTACAATTCAGTGTCTATTGTTGGCTACATGACACAATAATCCATTATGGTTTGAAACTAATTCACCTTCTCATAATCATTAAGTTTTATAATACGCCCATAAAATTTTCTTTGGAACATTCTAATTTTGTCTTTCGAGGCATTTTGTGGTAAAATTCTAGTTTTAAATTTTGTGTTGAAAATTTATGCTTAACAGAAATAATGTTTTGCATTTTTAAAGTCTCTGAGTATGAACCTTGCTATAAATTAGAATAGAAGAAGCTGGAACAGGAATGCTGGTCATCAATCTGCCACATTCTTTATTTGCTCCTGCTCACTGAGTATTATATTAAGCTAAGGGTAACACTTCAGCTTCTTCCTGTGAACATGTTCTGTTGAATGTGCTACAGAAAAGGATAATGTTCTAAAGGAGCCTGAAGTTGATGTGAAAACTTTAACCTACTTATGATTTTAGTTGTTCACATTCTGCTTGCTCAAGAACAGTCACTTCTTCATGACTTTTCAGTAGCTCGACCCCTTCGGTGCGACACAGGGTGTGCTGGTCGCCTTTCTCCGGCTGAACAAACTACCTGACACAGATAAAGGAGAAGTTGGTTCGTGCTCATGACACCAGAGTTCAGTCCGAGGCTGGGCGGCTCCACTGCTTTTAGGACGTGGTAAGGCAGAAACTCCAGGTGGGCAGCGTGGGGGAAGAAAGCCCCTCACCTCACGGTAACCAGGAAAGAAGGACGAGCAGGGAAGAGCAAGAAAGGAAAGGCGGGGACGAGACCCACCCATCGAGGGCTGGAGATCGAGCTCCAGTGGTCCTGCGCCTACCTCGGAGGTGCGAGGCCCAGTTTGATCTACAAACAAGGTCTACCTGGCAGGGACACGTCCCCAGGACCCCTTTCTTTCCATCAGGCTCTACTCCTAACAGCCTGCTCAACTGTGCGTTCATCACCAGATGGACTCACTCAACAAGTTACCACCCGCAAGGTCCAGTCACCTCTTTGGACCCCACTTACGACACTGCTGTGCTGGAGACCAAGCCCTCAGCGTGCAAGTCCCTGGAAGACACTGGGGCGTAAAGCATAACCTAGTGCGTCGCCCGGATTTGTTTGGTAAGCATATCAATGTCCTTCCATCTCAGACAATCACAGGGCCTTTGCTGGTTCTTTAGGGATCAGAGCTATGACCTTGAACCCTAGAGCAATGGCTGGAGACCCAAATCACCATCTGAGGCCTATGCTATGGGCTGGCAGCTTCCGCGGGCTGTGGTGCACACCAAGTGGCAAGCTGTTTTCAAATTTGCTTTCCAGAGGATTCCCCCTTTCTACCCTCTGCCACGTGCTGGCTGCTGTGTGTGGCTTTTCTGTTTTACCAGTTGAAAAGCACATCTGAGGCAGGTGCATGGTCCCAGGCCTCTCTGTATAGGCCTATGTCATGGGAGCCTCCAGGGCTGTATTTTAAAAAGCTGTTTTGGGGCCGGAGATTTAGTTCAGTGGTTCAGGCACCTGCCTCGCAAGTGTGAGGTCCTGAGTTCGATACCCGGTAACCTCATGCCTGTCATCCCAGCACTCGGGAGGCAGAGGCAGGAGGATTGCTGCATTCCAGGCTTGCCTGGGCTACATAGTGAGCTCAGGGCAGCCTGGACTACAAAGTGAGACCCTGTCTCAAAAAAAAAAAAAATGCTGTTTTCACAGCTATGCCAGAACATAATGCTTTTTGATACATAACAACTACACTTCTTTCTGTCCCAACCTCCAAGGAGTGGCCGCTAAGCAGCCACAAGGTGCTAAGAACAGAAACATGGTGATCAGTGGGATTCCTAGCCTCACAAACACAGATGATCCTGGAAGGTCTCTGAGTGCTGAAAAGACAAACTGAGAAATAACTGCAAACAGAAAAGCCTGGAGAAAGTGAAAGGGGAGAAATTAAGGTCATAAACACCGCAGGCTTTGAAAGGCCCAACAGAGGTATATATTCATACTGCCCCGGCCTCTGCCAGGACTCAGAAACGCAGCTGTTTGGAAGGTTGCTCAGGGTCCTGTGGCAGTCAGTGCACTCTGTGGGCTGCAGGCATTCCCAGTGGTGCCCACAGCGTGGCGTGTGAGTCCCGGGAAGAGGTACAAGGGCTGGAGATGGCGGCTTGGCCTCAGGGTCGTGTCTGCGGTCCCCACGCAGAGATGCGGATGGGCAGAAGGAGCGTCTGCGGCCGGGAGCGCGTCCTGGGCCAGGGCTGTGCACCGCGCTTACCCGAGCTGCACAGCTAGGCGAGGCACAGAGACTCGAGAGGAAGCAGACAAGGCTGTAGCCCGAGAGGCCGAACACGGCCAGCAGGGCTCGGAGCAGCTCCGGCCCCGGCACCGGCGGTGGGCCCTGGTGCCCTCACCAGGCAGAGGGTGGGCGGCGTGTGTCAGGAGAGGCTTCCGAAGCAACACAGACGATGCGTTCTTTGGAAAATTTTCCTAGGCATCCTGTGGAGAACACCGACTCCTAAGCCTTCCAGCTATGAGACAGGGTTCCAAAGGAAGCTGAAGCATAAATTAATCCTCCAAGGGTTCTTGCATAATTTCCTTTAAATTGGGCTTGACTCACTCATTAAAATTCTAATTATACTTATTTGTGCTGCTACCCATTTCGTGGTCTGAATCCCAGATGCTGCGGCTCGGTGCCACCTGGGAAAATGTCAGCCGTGCCGCCCAGCAGCGTGCACCCGGGGCGGCCTCGCGCACGGCGGTGCGGTGGGTCCCGAGGAAGCCCGCCTCGGTGAGAGGGGCCGGTCTCCCCCAGATGCGGGGCCCCGGCCCGCGAGAGCCTGCTCGGGGGATCCTGGCCATCAGCTCACGGCTGCGGGAAGAGTTAAGGCGTCTTGTGCTCCGAGGCTGAGTTTGGATCTGTTCTATAGATAAATTTTCAAAGACTAAAAATGCTAATGAGTAAGTATTTTTAGGTCTTTGCATTTAAAAAAAAATAGTTTCACATCCCATCTGACTTCTGATCTTAGAAGCCATTTCAGTGATGAGCTGGAAAGGTAAAAGGTGATACAATTAACGGTTTGTTATTTGAACTCCCACCTGGAACATTCTATTCAGGTTTAATTTCATTTGAACGTGTTTCTTTTCCTTGCCTTCATGCAGAAAAAATATTAACTCACAGTCAGCAATGAAATGTATACAAGAAAATATCAGGTAATCTTCACTTTTCGATAAAAGTCACTTTGACAAAAAAAAAATGTTAATAGTTCTGAGCTCTGACGTAGAGGAACAATCTAGATGAGTCTCTCCTGAGAGGCTTTCTGGGGATTTTCTCCATCTAGTGACAGGGAGGCAGGGAATGAGTTTATTTTTAGTTGGTTGGTTATTTTTCAGCTAAATGTTTAGTTTTTAATGCAATGGTCATTTCCGGGTCTCCTCTTCTTTACTAAAAAATTGGTTTCGAATCACATGACATTACTTAAGGCGTATTTTGAAATTCATAGTTCTTTAGGGCAGTTTTCCCGGTTTCTATATTCCATGGTCTGTTTGGAATGCTTAGCTGCTGCTCAATCATTTTTTGCCCCCCCGCTCCCCCTCAGAGCTCGACCCCCCGGTTTCGAAGATCACTTCCGTGTGCACCTCGTGAACAGGCCCCGCCCGTCCGCCCCTCCCCCGCCACGGTCTTCCTCTGTGTGACTTCCGACGGCTCGTGTCTGTACTTCGTGGAACATACACAACTCAGCGTTACAGAAAGAGCTTGGGGTAGAAGGTTCCACTGACTTCTGACCTTCCAGGGCAGGCTTGTGTCCCTGAGAACCTCGTAATTAACTTTCCTTTTTGCCTTAGTCTGTGTTATTTCATTCCATTCAGTATTCTGTTATTTACATTATAATTACCATTAATTTGTGTCTGTGAAGCAATGGACAAAAATCACAATTTAGCCGCTGAGTCTCAAGTCATCTCCATGAAGACACTAAACTGTGAGAACACGTCAGACGTAGCCATCACCGAACACCGACCTTCAAGGCGCATCGTGAAAGGCGGTGAAAGAGCAGGCGGATTTTCTGAAAGTGATTATGCAAGTCCCGCCTGTGAGTCCGTTTCCCGTCCCGGTGGATTCTCCTCGCGCCCAGACGCTTCCCATCTAACCCGCCGACCTGCTGCTCTCTCGTCTCACGTCCGTGGTTTGTGTCACTTGGGAGCTTCGTGCGTTTCTCCAGGTCACCACCCGCCCGTCTCTCCTCCGGATAAAACCGCGTGGCCCCGTCAGCCCATTTTCCTTTGAAGTCACTTACTTAGTTGACTTCAATCCCTTCCTGGAGCTAATTCCAGTGAAATGAAGACAGAAGTGTTTTAAGGCTATTTTGTAGTTTAACTTGCATTCAGCTTTTTAAAAACCAATCTTTGAAGTATGTAGCCAAGAAGGTGGGAATTTAGAAAACAAGTAATCACTGATTTTTTTCATTTTCTAGCTTTTCTTCTTTAAGAAGATAAATAATGGAGTGAGACGTGAAGGAGACATAGAGCACGTGCAACCTTGAATGACACCGAGTGCCTGGCACCGGGCCTCACGGACGAAGGGTCGGTAGGAGGCTGAGCAGCAGGCGGCACAGGGCCTGGGCACGCGCACTCCGTGCTCGGCTCCAGGCCCTGTTTAAGGAAGGGAAGTTTAAACGCATCGGTAGGAAGCCAGGCATTTGGAAACTGGCTTTCTCCCTGGTGTGGATGAGTCTGTCCCAGAAACCCTGAGCCATGAACAAGAGACGCCCGGGCGGGCTCATGACTGCAGCCCGAGCAGGACCAAGGAGGACGGCTCAGTGCGTGCAGGCGTCTTCCCCGTTTATGGCAGAACGAGCCCATGTTTATGTGTGCAAACAGAACAAAGCTCAGCCAGAGAGAGCGAAGCTAGGGGGGAGCTGGAGTCGTTTGCTGGACGACAGGACATGCCCAGTTTAGTCTCCGGAACGCAGAAGGCCCGGCCTGCCTGTGGGAACACCACTAGACTCCGCGACGCGCTCCCCCGGCCTCCCGAGGCGCGCTTCGGCTTTCTTCCTCCTCACCAGCTCCCTGGTCTCCCGCCGCAGACTCTGGCGCTGGGATCAGAGAGAGCAGCGAAACCCTCCTCCCCAAACGTCCTCCACATTCCTCCCCTCTCTGGGGCCTTCTCCACAGGTCTGGCTTCGCCTCCTCTGCTCGGGGCCTCTGAGTGCAGAGCGGGGCCTGAGCCCTCCCTGTACTGCTCTGACTCTCACAAAGGCCGCTCAGTAGCCCTTCCCAGCTCTTTTTCCTGGGGAATCAAATCTTTTAAACGCTGCAGTTCCAAGATATTTAGTCAGGAGTTAGGGCTGCATGGGGCAGGAGCTGGGGAGGCAGGCGATGCCAGGAACTCTGGGGCGGCTTCTTCCGGTGTCTGTGGCGCCCAGGCCCGAGCCTAACCCTCTTTTGCTGCATAGCAGGCCCTGTCCAGAGCTGGCTCCCTGTGCTGCCTGGAGCCTCAGGGAAGGGTCAGCTTCCAGAGAGGAGGGTTTGACGACTCCAAACCAAAGGAGCCACGGCGAATCCCCGTTCCTGCCAGGGACTGCCTTAGGGAGACTTGCTGTCCGACTCTGGAGCAGGAGACATGAGAGAATCCCTGGTAAATGAGCCACATGTTTTTGTAAAATGACGTGGTTTGGTGAAAATGCGATTGCTGGCACACTTGCAGCCATCTGCACACTAAGAGAGATAGAAAAGAGGGCCAGGCTGGCCTGCGAGGGGAGAGACTGCCCTCTTCAGGCCTGCTCTGCAGCCGCTGTAAGCGCCCCTCGGCTTTCTGCACCTGAGCTGAGCTTACTAGGTAGCGCCAGCAGCACAGCGCCTGACCTGAGGCCACCCAGGGCTGGGTGAGGACGAAGTCAGGTCCAAGCGGGACTTCCGGCCGCCCTGCTGTGGAGGGTGGAGGACGGTGATGTGTCCTGGACTCCGCTCAGGACGGAGAGTCCCAAACGGCAGATCCGAGGACGTCACTGGACCCCTCTGCTCCCTCTTCTGGGCAATGTGTTAAAAACAAACGGTCTCATTTTTAAAAGTCGCAAGTCAGATGGTTTCGGTATTTCCAAGAGCTTGAATCGGGGCTGGCGCATTTCTAAGGTGCAGCAGAAAGCTGGGGCCTCCCTTTCCTGGCACAGACGCGGCGGCTGCTCCCAGAACCCCTCGCTCGCTCCCCTCCTCCGGCTGCTCGGCTCCCCGCTCGGCTCCCCGCTCGGCTCCCCCCGCGCCCCTCCGGCTCTGCCCGCCTTCACCGCCGTCCCCGTCCGCATCTCGCCAGGGCTCGGGAGGTGCCGAGGCCGGACTGTTCAGGCCGCGCCCTCCGCTGCCGCCCGGGCTCCGCGGTAGCCACTGCCGGGCCGCGAGCTGGCGGCGAGACGCCTCCGAGGAGCCGCCGGAGCCGCAGCGCTCGCACTCCGGACGCGACGGTTCTTAGTGCCGGGGCTCCCCGCGCCCGCTGCGGCCGCGCAGCGGACAAGGCCCTGATCTCCTCGCGAGGACGTGCCGGAGGAGGACGAAGCAGAAGAGCAAAGCGGACGGACGCCTGAAAACGGCGGCTCACCGCACGCATGTTCGTGATATGTCGCCATGTTTCCCAACTGCCATCAACCTCCAGAGATATTTGCTAGGATATTTGTAGACCCCGTTTTATCGCTCAGTGTTTGCTGCTAGTGCCGGTGACCACGAATGGATCACTGTTTGAGCGGGTAAATAGTGATGCTGCTCCTGGACGTGTGTCACATATGCCCGCCTTTTTCTGTTAGCTGTGGAAGTCCTTGCAATAGAAGAGAGAGAAAATGAGCCGGGAAGGAAGGAAGAAAGGGAGGAAGAAGGAAGGAAGGAAGGAAGGAAGGGAGGGAGGGAGGGAGGGAGGGAGGGAGGAAGGAAGGAAGAGAAGGAGGAGCAAGGGAGGAAGGGAGGGAGGAAAGAAAAAGAGAAAGAAAGAAAGAAAAAGAAAGAAAGAGAAAGAAGGAAAGAAAGAAAGAAAGAAAGAAAGAAAGAAAGAAAGAAAGAAAGAAAGAAAGAAAGAAAGAAAGAAAGAAAGAAGAAAGAAAAAGAGGAGAGGAGAGGAGAGGAGAGAGAAAACCATCCGTAGACACGGAGGCCCTGACTACAGGAAGCTGGGGCTCCTTGACCTGGCCTTGGAAGAAACACCCCAGAAACCACAGATCCTGGGCACCTGCACGGCTGCCGTGTGCTGGGAGCCCCTGAGTCATTCCTCACAGTCTTTAGAGCCTGGGTGCCACTTCCTTGTGGTGCCCGCAAGACCCTGAAGGGCATGCGGACCTTGGCAGACATGCCCACGCTCGCCTGCAGGCCCCATGTCTGTGCGGGAAGCTCCCGGCGCTGCGGCCTCTGCCGACACAGACTCCTGCAGGACAGAGAGCTAACACCGAGTCTTCAGACAACGCTGTGGCGCTGTCTTTATTCTCTGATGCCATGAACCGTTTGCCAAAGGAGATTTTTAACCTACTCTTTAAATTTTATAAAAATGTGCCTAACCTACCATCCCCGACCCCCTCCCTGTACACTTAAGCTTTGTTTCCATTTATTTTTATTTTCAATTTTTTTCTTTCCCTTCTTTATTTTCCCAACCCCTCTTTTCCTTTGGGGGAAAGGGAAAAAAATGAGGATCAAAATATGTCATGTATAGGTACAAACACTTAATGTTAAACATGATTATAATGTGTATGTAAAAAGTACCAATAAACTTAATTAAAATATTTTTTAAAAATCCATATGTTTTTAAAAATCCTATGTTCACCACTAGGATGTATTAATATTTCTACTGACTGGTCACTAAAGAGAAGATTCCTTTAAAAAATGAGAATGATATATACCAAAACAGCATACAGAATATCAAGAATATCACGTAACTTAAAACAGGAAGATACATAAGTACAGCAGTTCTTAGTAATAGAAATGGATTTAATTTGAATATGTTCTGACCAAATTTAAAGTATTGTACTGTAATATAAAGACAATAAATACTGTTGAGTTATGATTATGAAAAATTTATATAAATGTGTCTATTTTCTCAGGTCTTCTCCATATTT
>PVIC010052972.1:0-12001 GCA_004025085.1 Thryonomys swinderianus | reverse complement strand
CACTTTTTTGTTAAATTAATGTACTGACCAAATAAAACCAACTGACAAAAATCACACAACTGTTAGCAGTGAATGCAGGTTAAAAAGCCAATTTTTACTACATGGAGGGAAAATATTAGCAAATTTTTATCAGCCTAATCCACATTTCAACTTTAACCAAAGAAAAGATGAATAGACATTTACTGTAGACCAACTCTGTCTAGAAATTAGGCTAAGTATAACTTGCAGAAGGCAAGGGGTAGGGCACAGCCTTGTTCTTGAGATTTGCCTGGAAGTACCACCCATTGATACTGAAAGGAGAAAGTTCTGGGAGAGAGTTCCAGGCAATTTCACTGGAATGACATTCATAAACAGGCAGCCTTGTGTAAGGTCTTTACATAGGGTTTAACAAAAAGTATGCTAACATGTTCGGTAAAGAGATCATTAAACTTTAATTTAAAAAAATTACCTAATTGTTGGGCTGGAGATTTAGCTCAGTGGTTCTGGTGCCTGCCTCACAAGTGCAAGGTCCTGAGTTCGATCCCGCTAACCACATACAATGCCAGGCATGGTGGCTCATGCCTGTAATCCCAGCACTCAGGAGGCAGAGGCAGGAGGATTGCTGAGTTCTAGGCTTGCCTGGGCTACACAGTGAGCTCAGGGCCAGCGTGAACTACAGAACGAGACCCTGTCTAAAAAAAAAAAAAAAAAGAAATTTTCCTGTATGCGGTGGCACCTAAGTCTCAAAATAGATAAAAATAACTACAATGGGAGGCAAAACCCACAAAGCTATTACAAGAAATGTAATTTTTTTTTCTTTTCTTTTTTCTTTGAGACAGGGTCTCGCTTTGTAGCTCAGGCTGGCCTTGAGCTCACTACGTAGCCCAAGCAAGCCTAGAGCTCAGCAATCCTCCTGTCTCTGCCTCCCGAGTGCTGGGATTACAGGCGTGAGCCACCACGCCTGGCAAGAAACGTAAATTTTTAAATGTTCAATTTTACTACGGCTATAAAGAATTCAATCTCAAGTGAGAAAGTCTCTTAATTGTGGCTCATTTTTTTAGTGTCAAAAAATACTTGAGATTTTTTAATTCAAAGGATACAATTGTTTAAAACTGTAATTTTCCGATTTTATTGCTATGATGGCCATCACAACTGGTTGCTTGAACATCAACTCTCAGAACAAAGCCCCAAAACCCAACCCAGATAAACCAAGGACAAAGGTGACAGGCTGAGAAAAACATCTGCTGATGGGACTGTGAAGGCTAAACGGGGCAGGGTGTAGTGGCACTCAGCACACAACGGTAATCTCAGCACTTGGGAGGCTGAGGCAGAACAGTGGTGCGTTTGAGGCCAGCCTGACTACATGAGACCCTGTCTCAAAACAAACGAAGAGGACAGAAAGGAAGCCAGAGTAAAATGAAAACCAGACTAAGAATTAGCGGAAGTTGCAGACAGCAGAGGGAAAGGTTGAGGAGTCATTGTAAAAAGGCTAGTTAGACTTTTGCATAGAACATTTTTCCCATTTTCATGGGAAAATCTACTCTTAAAAGTTATCTTCAGATGCATGGTTAGTGCTGATACCAAGGCTAGTGGAGAAAACCTAAGTTTAAAGGAAGGTCTAACATGAAGAGAACTGGTCATATGACAGAAGCAACCACACTGATTACAAGAGAAGTGCAGAGACCACAGGTTAAGGGAGAAATGAGAGCACAGCTGTCGTTGGCATGTGGGGTGCAGGATGCCGTTAACTACAGTCCAAAGCCTAAATCTACACATGTATTTAGTACCCCCTATTACTGTGCTGGGGAAATGACTAAACGTGTCAAATGAGATTAAAATGGTATTAATATACAAAAGGCCATGACCTGACAAAGTAATATACTACTGCAATTATTTACAATCAATTGTAGCCTCAAAGTGGAATAAGTCTTAAGAGACTTAGTTTTCTGAAAGAACTGTCACTAACTTTAAAAAAAATTACCAGGCCTAGCCAGGCGTGGTGGCTCACACCTGTAATCCCAGCACTCAGGAGGCAAAGACAGGAGGATTGCTGAGTTCGAGGCTTGGCTGGGCTACATAGTGAGCTCAGGGCCAGCCTGAACTACAAAGTGAGACCCTGTCTCAAAACAAAACAAAAACAAACAAACAAACAAAAAAATTACCAGGCCTGGTGACTCACGCCTGTAATCTCAGCACTCAGGAGGCAGAGGCAGGAGAATTGCTGTGAGTTCAAGGCTTGCCTGGGCTACATAATGAGCTCAGGGCCAGCCTGAATTACAAAGCGAGAGCCTGTCTCAAAAAACTAAAAGAGAAACTTTTTTAAAACTTAAAAAAAAATTAGAAGTGGACTTAATACATAACTAATATCAGGCAAAGATCAAGTAACAGTTTGGCAAGAAAAAACTCTAAGAGGTCCACTAGCACACAGTAGTAGAGATGGCAAACTAAACACACCAGGAGGACGATACAGGTATTTATATTTCAAGCAGATAAGTAACATCCTCAGTATTTTAAATTTCAATTACTATGTAATTGAGTGTAATTATTTTATAATTTTAAAAGCGCTAAGTATGTAAGTGTACATAATGTGTCTTAGTATGTTAAATCCCTTATGCATTAAGGGGTTTAACAAACATAATTCAAGGTAATACTAAATCCAAAAGGTTTTTCCAATACTGACGATGGAACCCAAGGCCTTGAACATGCTAAATGCTCTTCCACTGAACTAATCCCCAAGTTCCTTTTATTCATAAAGGGATCCATTTATCAATATAAATTAAAAAAACAAGAAATGTTTGTGTGTGTGAACTAAATTATTTTCACCAGGCTGGCCATGGTGGTGCACACTCTGGGAACCAAGGCAGTAGGATCTGAAGTTCCAGCCTATCCTGGGCAACTTAGTGAAACTGTTTCAAAATAAAAAAGGGTTGGGGATATAACTCAGTGCAAAACTTGTGGGTTTAATTCCCCAGTACCACAAAAAGCAACAATAAAAGTGATTCCTTATAATCTCTGAACAATAGTTTTTTAAAATTACTCTATCACTGCACTAACATGAACAGAACTGGTCATATGAAAATTTTGCTCTTTTAGTTACTAGAGATGTTTTAATATTGATCCAATACCAATTACTAACCCTTTTATTGAAGTAGAATATTGCTTTTGTATAAGCTTGACTGCCAAATGTTTAAAGTAGCTGCTCAAGTACTAAAAAGGAACAAGATAAAATAATCACAAAAGTTTACATTTGGCAGCAAATAGACCACTGCATAATTCTTCCACGGCATTTGGCCAGTTATTCACTAGATGATGACTCCTATAATCTTTCCAACTTAAGAAAGTGATATCTATTTGGTTTTTATTGATTTTATAAATAAACTAGCAAGAGCAACAACCTGAATTATTCTGCTAAATTACATGAAAAAAGATACAGCAGGCCCTTAGAAAAAATTTTAGATGACAACATCCTACTAAGGATTTAAACACCATTAACAACCCTTTGTATCCATTGTTTTTAAATCATGTAACTCATTCCAAGTTCTTAAAACTTTTATTTCACAAAATGATGGGTTTGACTTGTCACTTATTTTCTATATCAAATACCTTCATCAGTTTTCGCTTCAGAAAATACTTAAGTTTTTCCAGCATTCCACAGCATTTTTCAAATAACCAGTATTTTCAGCATAAACTTGGTAAATTTCCATCCACTCTATAGCAAATATGTGGCACACTGATTTTAGCATACCTCTGTTCCTATATATTTTCTGATTTTAGTAAATTTAATACTAGGACAAATCTGTAATAAATTGCATTCTTTTTTAATGGTATTTCTAGTGTCTTTATAAATATATATACACTTTTCCAAAACCTTAAGATGTTGGACATTTCCTGTGAAAGTAACCCAAAGTCAGTCAAACTGATACAGGAAAATTATTTATCAGAAAAGTAAAATCAGTGTCTTTTAGATTCTTCCCATCAATAAATGACTCCATGACTCTACATATATATGCCTAAAACATGTATTTATGAAAGAAAACCTAGAGGGTAGAATTCCTTAAATACCTCCTGAAATCCTATTATGCATGATAACTGTATCACTATCATTAGCACTTATGTTCTTTAAAATATATATAAGAACAGTCATGTACTCATTAAAACAGCATGGTTTTGATCAAACACTACAGCTCAACACTGCCTTTAGATGATGTGCCTAACAAAATCACCCAAACCCACACACACCACAGCTACTATGAAAAAGGCATTGCCAGGCGTGATGGCACACACCTGTGATCCCAGCACCTGGGAGGATGAACCAAGTCCCACTTGGGATACATGAGTTCAAGACTACCCTGAACGGAATAGTGAGACTATATCTCATGAAAAAAGGGCATTCATATTTCTAGCTCTAGTCTATAAATTTTCAAAATAATCAAAATAACACTAATTTCATGTTTACTAATAACAGTGACAATACTTAAATTCAATTTATACATAATAACCAAGACTAATACACTATCAGTGGGCCAAACTATTTCACACTGCAAGTACTTTCTTAATTTTAAGTGAAACAAATTCCTTAAAGGATAATATAAAATTATAAATGTTGTATCTTTACACTCAAGACTTAAATACCACTGACTATTCTTCCAAATGTTTATGTACCAAAATCCTGGAAAGTTACACATAAACCCCTACCAAAGGCTGTTTAAAATGCCAGGAAAAAAATGTTTTTAAATCATGAATTCTGAAAGTAATTAAAACCATTAAAGCATAAGACTGACCTATTATGACAAGAATTTTATTTTTGTAATTTTTATTAATATATGATCATCCTCAGGGTTTAAAAGGTCTTGGCCTTTTAAACAAATTTCTAAGGCAATTTTACAATTCATTTAAAAGGTGATTGATATACCACACATTCCTACAACCTCAGCCACTTTACAAAACAAAGGGAAAATTGCTTTGAAACTCCTAAAAAATGTTACTATAATTTAGAGCAGCTCTATGTTTACTCTTATATCAATCAGTGTGTCTTAGATTGCCATGTACATTTTGATTGTGACATGCAAACATGATTCTGCTTTGGAAAATGATTAATTCGCATGCAGATTTCTGAGAAGATTCATAAACCCAAAAACAAAGGAGGGGGAAATAAACATTATAGGTCTGACTCTGCCAACACATACTTAGAAGAAACACTTTCACATATGGGAAAAGGAAAGAAGTCATGGGGTCAAGGTACTAAATCGTCAGGCTGCCAACGGTATCCAAACAGTTATCTGCTACCACGTATGACATGTTTTCAAAGTGGAAAAGAAGTTACTAGAGACTGATTCAGACCATCAGTTACCATTAGACTTCATACAGTGTCAGCGTAATTCAATTTAATCTCCTTTAAGCATTAAAAAGTTTAAGACTACATTCCAAGGTAATAGTTCATTTTAAATCTACTTTAATGCATTACACATGAATATATGTGTATGTCTCTAAGTTTTAAAGTATATAAGACATCTTTGATAATTAAATAGACTAGCCATGTAAAATTAGTAAGTTTAGACAAACTGTCACTGACTTTAATAAACTACTGACTAAGGAAAGGTAGTTCAAGGCCTTAGCTTTGAGCTTGATAAAATACGTCAGGGCATGTTTGAGAAATCTGTCCTTGTTTTACTATAAAAGTAACTAAAATACTTTAGTATGTTCAAAACAATACAAAGTCAATTCTTTTTCCTTTATAACCAAAATTAGAATATCTTATTTGGTATTTTGACAATCATAGTTTTGGTTTGCCTGTATAGTGTGAAGGATGAGACAAGTTGGCCAAAACAAAAGGAGATTTTTACCAGACTATTTTTTTATATTCTTCAGTAAATTCATAAGGAAACAATGTTTTTCAAAATCACAGTACATCCAGTGCTTTGAAGTAAAAACAGTGGCCTAAAGCCTCACGTGACTTTGGTAAAAGTAGAACATAAATGAATCTCCAACTTCAGAGTTACATGTTTGTTACAGTGGAGCTTGAATAAAACTAACCCTCATAAATGGTAAAATCATTAACTAGAGAAGGAAATATCTCCACTAGTTCAATCTATTAACCAAAAGCTTCACAGAAAAATAAAAAAGTGCTAAGAAAAAAAGGAATGTACATTTGAATTATATGCAATTTCTAATTCTATAAGAATGGTTAGAATTTAAAAATCTTTCTAATAATATTATTTCTGATGAAATCAAATTCAAATATAATACGTGGGATTCCTCCTCCAGAGGAGAAATTAAACTAATTATGTAATTTGTCAATACTCTGCAAATTCCAATTCACAAGTACTGGGTTCAAAATAGGATAAATAATATATGGGATACATCAATGAAAAGCTATAATCAATAATTCCAATTTCTGCTACCTTGGCAAGGTACTGTACATATACTACATCAATATAATAGAAATGGCACAGTCTCTGAGGACACGTTCCACATTTTATTTACATTTTAAGACTAATCTCAAAATCACATATCCATACACCTATTTCCTTTTGTTGACTTCACCTAAACTTAAATGCATGGTTTATTTAACAAAGACTGTAAACAAATATTTACCATGTCTGTTACATGTAACACACAGGAACAGCTTCTGACAGAAATTCATCAACCCCCCAACATTTTTTATTATAAATACAGGTATCAAAACAATCCTGAACATATTTTTGATACTACTAGTAGTCAGCACCCACAATGCTTCAAAAATTAACAAAATTTTTGACAATATTCATTGTACCTGCTACTTTGAACAACTTCAAACTGCAGCTCTTTCACTAAGAGAGATGGATAAGCATGCCATTTCTGTTTTCCCTTCTTGAGATTTTACTTTTCAGAAACACACGTTTCCACTGCCATCTGACAATTCTTGCCACGCTTTCATCTTGTAAACCTGAATTCTATTTGGAGTACTCCAGGTTCATGTTTAAATGACAGTGCCTTAACAAGAGAAAGAAAAATTGTGCCGCATTTTTCCTCCTGTTACCTGAAAACATAATGGGTGTACATATATTAAATATATTCTTACAAATGTCCAGGCCATGTTTACCAGCTGGAATTCATTTACTTAATGTGTGGGTATTTTGCATCGTGATATTTAATCAAGACATTAATATGAATAGAAGGTTGTTGATTTAAGACAAGTTTGAGATCCACTAAAACTAATTGTTGTATGTTTGTCCTTCTGGTGGTTGTGGAAGCTTCATATTTTCTTTGGACATCATTAGACGTCTTAGCTCTTGAAGTACAACTTTAATGCTATATGAATTTTGCCATTTTGCTAACACTGGTATGCTGCGTGCATCCACCTGAAATGGAAATAAAAGAATATAATTAACTTCTAAATTTAAGGTACTATAACATCAATTTTTTTAATTTGAATCTTTATTGGTGTATTATGTACACACATAATTATGCTCAACACTGAGAACTTGTACCAGTATATGACATGACTTCTCATTTTTCCCAAATGAAAAACCCAAACCCCCCATCCCTATACGCGCAAGCTTTGCTTCCTTTTTTTTAACCATCAAATGTTTTTTCTTTCCCCTCATTACTTACCCCTAAACCCCGTTTCCCTTCAAATATTTACTATTTGACGATATGTCATGCATTCTAGAACTCATTTACATCTTTATTTTCTCATACCAGAGAACAGATACGATATTTATACATCTGTGACCTATTTATTTCACTTATGAGTATGTCCTTAAGGTCCATTCATTTGAGTATAAATGACTCAAAAGTATTGGTTTTTATGGCAGAGTAATACTCCATTTTATTAAAAAACCACATCTTCTTCATCCAGTCTAGAGTTGATGGACATCTGTGTTGTTTCCAAGATTTAGCTAGCACGAACTGATGAGCTGCTATAAACATGGGTGCATATATGTCATAATCTTGTAATTCTTTCATGTATATTCCCAGCAGAGAGACAAAGAAGGACACTACATTCTTGCACAGGGAACAATCCAAGAGAAAGAGATGACATTCATAAATATTTACACACCAAATTCCAATGCACCCAACTACATAAAACAAATATTACCAGATAAAACCCTGATACAACAGTAGTAGGGGACTTCAATACCCCGCTATCACAACTAGACAGGTCAACTGGACAAAAAAATCAATAATGAAATACTTGAACTGAACCAAACCTTTGAACAAATGGACTTAATAATGCCTACAGAGTATTTGGTTCCAGTATTGAAGTTATAACATCAATTTTTAAATATACTTAAGAATGCTACAGTATGAAATTACAGATTCAACAAGTATAAAATTTCAGGTTGAGGATCTGAATATTTAGAAAATCTGCAGCAGGAATTTTTTAAGTCTGTATTTTGCGTGTGCTTTTCTACATTTTATAATAAACACACAATAGATTTTGATTTCACACATACATCTTATACTAAAAACTACTTTATCAACATATTCACCAATTCTTCCTTGATGATATAAAATTAGACAGTTCTTTAATTCAAATGCTGCTAACCAAAATGTGGGAAATTATCTCAAATTGAAATTTAGGTAAGAACTGTTAGCTTGATATTTGGTTCCAGATTTTCTTTCCCAATGTATTGTATGCACTATTCTAAATTAATCTTCCACTGTGAAAGACTGACAGAATGAGAATAGAGCTCCTTCAAAGGTACATTCCCAATAACTTGCAGTGCACCACAGGTCCTATGCTTGAAAGCCCTAATTAGAGAGCCTCCTTCAATGTGACCTCAAGAGTTCACCTGGGACATGCTTACGGTCCCATGCCCTCTCTCCTAACCTGGGTGTCTGTCAGCAACAGTCGGGGCAAACAGCAAAGTGACCAAAATACATCATGGGAGAATGAGATGTCATGTAAAGCCACAGATATATGCTTTGGAACTCAGATAATCACTCATTAAATGTAAGGCTGTCTACAGGCTCAAAAAGAACCTGAAAGCTGGGCGTGTCGGTGCATTCCTGTAATCCCTGGGCTACATACTGAGTTCAAAGCCAGCCTGCACCACAAAGAGTGAGGTTCTGTCTTAAACAACGAAAGCAGAAAAAAAGAGCCCCCTTAAGAAACAAGGAACTGCCTCCATAAAACACATACAGTTGCTGGGCATGGTGGTTCACACCTGTAATCCCAGCACCCAAGAAGCAGAGGCAGGAAGACCGTTGCAAGTTCAAGGCCAGCCTGGGCTACATAGTAGGTTCAGAACCAGCCTGAACTACAAAGCAAGACCTTGTTTCAAAAACACTAAAAACAAAAAACAAAAAACATACAATTGCCATCATCTATAATGGTAAATAATTGAATGCTTTGCTCCTTAGATCAGAAACAAAGACAAGGATGCCTGTACTTACTATTTCTATCCAACAATGTACTAGAGGTTCTAGCCAGGACAGTTAAGAAAGAAAATGAAATAAGAGATAACTGCCCAGAATGCACAGAAAAAGTATAACTATCACTATTTGCAGATCTCATGATTTTGTATACAGATAATTCTAAAGAATCCACTAAAGAAACTATGATAGCTAATAAACAAGCTCACCAGAGTTTCACGATACAGGATCCATTTACAAAAAGATACTATTATTTCTATGCCCTTGTAACAAAAAAATCTGAAAATATAATTTAAGAAAACACAATAGGATCAAAAGTAATATATACATTTAATAAAAACGTAAACTTGTTAGGCTTGTGCACTAAAAATTATGAAACCCTGGTAGAAATCAAAAATCAAAGTAATTATAAACAGATCAGAAGACTTAATATCTTTAAGATAACAATATCCCTCGAAATGAGCTACAGGTCAAATAATATCCCTATCAGAATTCCATCTGCCTTTTGTGTGTGTGGAAACATACAAACTGATCCTAAAATTCAAATGGGAATGCAAGAAACTCATAAGAGCCAAAACAATATGAAAAAGAAAAATTCTGATTTCAACTTTACAACAAAACCAGTGATGCTTGCATAAAGACGTACAGATAAGTGGAATATGACTGAGTGCACAAAACTAACTCCTTACATTTATGGCTGAGTTTCAACAAAGACACCAAGAAAATTAATCTTTTTTAATAAGTAGTGCTGAACAACTGGACTTCCACAAGCAAAGCAATAAATTAGGTCTGTAAATCATACCAGCCACAAAAAAATTAATTCAAAGTGATAAAAGGCCTAATTAACAACTAAAATTACAAACTGTCAAAAGAAAATACAGGAGTAAACATTCATGCTACTGGGATTGACAAATGCTTCTTAGATTCAACATCCAAAGCACATCTGACAGAAGAAAAAATAGATACACAAGATACATCAGAATTAAAATTTGTGATCTACTGTAAGTGCCACACAGTTGCAGTCCCAGCTGCTCTGGAGGAAGAGGGAGAAAAATCACTTAAGCCTAGGAGTTCAAGATCCAGACTAGGGAACATTGTGAGACCCCATTTCAATTCAAACCACATTAAAAACTTTTGAACCACAAACTACACATCAAGAAGGTAAAACAGCCAGGCGTGGTGGCTCACGCCTGTAATCCCAGCACTCGGGAGGCAGAGACAGGAGGATTGCTGAGTTCGAGGCTTGCCTGGGCTACATAGTGAGCTCAGGGCCAGCCTGAACTACAAAGCAAGACCCTATCTCAAAAAAAAAAAAAGAAGGTAAAACAGAAACCAAGTACAGTGTTACACACATACAATCCTAGGTGCTTGAGAGGCTAAGTTAAAAGGATTGCAAATTCAAGACCTGCAGATCCTGTCTCAAAATTAAAAATAAAAAAGGGGGGCCGGAGGGTTAGCTCAGTGGTTCCGGCGCCTGCCTCGCAAGCGCAAGGACCTGATTTCGATCCCCAGTAACCACATATAATGCTGGGCGTGGAGACACGCCCACCAACAATCAACACTGCATACCACAATGGCGGACGTGGTGGCCAGCCTGAACTACAACGCGAGACCCTGTCTCAAAAAGCAAAATAAATAAATAAAAAAGGGCTGGAGATATAGCTCACTTTCAGAGCACTTACTGAGCACAAAAGAGGCACTGGGTTCAATCCCTAATAGAAAGTATAGGGGAAAAAAAAAAGAAGAGAGAAAGGAAAGAATGAAGAAGACAACCCACAAAACAAAATACTTAAAAATCACATAACTGATAAGGGGCTTTTGTCTAGTATATAAAGAACTCTTACAACTAAATAATGAAAGACCAGCAGTGCAATTAAAATGTAGATAAAGCCAGACTGTTGACCCCCAACTCCTAGTATTCCTTCCCTTTGGGTATGAGCAGACTTAAATTATTCAGGTTTTGTTTCTTTGTTTTTAAAAAAGCTATACATAATTAATTTATACTACTTGATAAGTTTGGAAATAACTACATACCCATGAAACCATCCCCACAATCTATGCCATGACCTCTTCCACCTCCTCCAAAAGTCACTTCCTACCCTCTTATATTATGTGGTGATTTGTTTCCCACAAATATAGTGTTTAGGTGTCATTCCCAAAGCTAAGTCATATTCTGATTTTTTAAAAAACACTCTGCCATTTACCTTCTTGTTTTTATTCAGTTGCTTTGCAAATGGAAGCCAGGTTCGTTGTTGTGGACTGCCCTAGGAAGACACCTATGTGACAATGAGCTGAGAATAGTTTCTTAGCAACAGTCTCCAAGAAACTCAGGCCTTCAGTTCAAAGATGCAAAAGGAACTGCATCACACTAATGAAAACCACATGAGTGAGCCTGGGACAGAATCCTTTTAACTGAGCATTCAGCTGAGACTGCACCTCAGGCTGACCTCTCAAATACAGCCTAGAGAGAAATCCTGGGCCATAGAAGCCAGCAGAGCTGCACACACATTCCTCACCCACAAAATCTGGGATAATAAATGTTTGTTTTAATTTACTTTAAAAAAGTGAGCAAAGACGGCCAGGATTTAACTCAGTGGCACCACACCTGCCTGGCAAACACAAGGTCCTGAGTTTGATCCCCTGATAAGGAAGGAAGGAAGGA
>PVIC010052971.1:0-12000 GCA_004025085.1 Thryonomys swinderianus | reverse complement strand
GATCCGGGAATTGTCTATCTGTGATCTATTGATTTCACTTATTAGTATATCCTCCAGATGTCTCCATTTGCACCTAAATGGATCAATCTTGTCATTCTTTATGGCAGAGTAATACTCCATTTTGTAAAAAAAAACACATCTTCTTTATCCACTCTCCAGTTGATGGACATTTGGGTTGTTTCCAAGATTGAGCTATCACAAACTGAGCTGCTATGAACAAGGGTGTACATCTGTCTTTCCAATGTACATATCTTTAAGAGGCAGCCCAGTGGATGGTGAATGTTCATCCCCCTCCCCTTCCTTAGCACAGTTTAGAGCTGCCTGAGGAGGAAGAGAGAGAAACAGCTAGAGTCCAGCTAGTCACACCAAGCAACTCTGTCACCAGAAGAGATAATGGGTCAGAGAGAAGTGCAAGAACCAGGACTACATCACCCTTTGCAACCTCAAAGTTGCCAAAGTGAAAGAGTTTGCTTTGAGAAGAGAGTTCCAGAGTACCATGTTCCAGAATAGTGACAGCCTAGGGAACTTTTTCCTTGGGACTGGGTTTAGAGAGCTCAGTGATAGAGGCAATCAACCCCTACAGCTGAAAAGGAAGCTTAGTTACTGCTTCAGCTGGTAACAGACATTGGTGCCATTTACACACTGCTGGTTTTAGGTGTATGAAGAATGCAGGAGGTCAGGAAGGTTCCCGCCCAGATTTCGGAAGAAGGTCTGGGAGGCCAAGCAGTGGCCCACTAAGAGGGCAGTGTGTGAAGTAGAAGGTACAGTGGGGGCCCTAAAAGACTGAAGAAGCCAGGAACATGGATTCTCTGTAAAAAACTGCAAGGAGTGAGCAGAGCCAGCCCAAGAGAGAAGCTGTGGGAGCTACAATCACTGGCAGTGCCATTTACAGGTAAAAGGGAATGGCCTAGGCATTTATGGGCCTTAGCAAATTTTGGCAAGGCTGTGCCATTAACCTGCAGTTTTTGCTAACCATATGATTTGAAAAGTACAAAGGTACAATTTTTCTTTGTTCTCTTCTACTATCTACTTCATTTTCCCTATTTTGTCTCACAATCCTTTCATTTCTAGGAGAAATTCAAGTCTGCCACTTGTGTATGTGTGTGGGGGGGTACCAGGGATTGAACTTGGGCCCTTGTGCTTCCAAGGTAGGCACAATACCACTTGAGCTAAATCGGTAACCCTCTGCCACAATTGTGTGTGCATATTTGTGCCTAGTTAAATTCTGCTACATATGTGTTGATATACATAGCATATATAGTAAAAACAGTAACATTGTAACTAATAGTGTTATTTTCAGAGATACTTATTCAACTTATAAAATTTTTGAAAATCAAATGTAAAACTCTACAATATGATTTATGAGAAACAATCCAAGGGGTAGTCAGATAGATATTATAGCCTTAAACACATTTATCAAAGAAATTTTATTTTGTAATTAATTAATTTTATTCTTTTGGTGTACTAGGGATCAAAGAAGAATTTTTTTTTGAGACAGGGTCTCGCTTTGTAGTTCAGGCTGGCTCTGAGCTCACTATACAGCCCAGGCAAGCCTCGAACTCAGCAATCCTCCTGTCTCTGCCTCCCAAGTGCTGGGATTACAGGCGTGAGCCACCACGCCCGGCAAATTTTTTTTTTTTGAGATGGGGTCTCGCTTTGCAGTTCAGGCTGGCCCTGAGCTAACTATGTAGCCCAGGCAAGCCTCGAACTCAGCAATCCTCCTGTCTCTGCCTTCTGCGTGCTGGGATTACAGGCATGAGCCACCACGCCCAGCTCAAAGAAGAAATTTTAAATTTAAAACATCTAAATGATTTGAGAGCTACAGAATTAATGTTATACTGCATCTAAAAATTAGAAGTTGGGAAATAATAAACCTAAATCTATAAATGATGAATAAGAAAAAAGTACAGCCAAATAATCAAGCCCAACTCTGAAAAATTTACATATCTCTTTCTGTAGTTATTAATTATAGTAGTAGAAATAAGTGACACTAATTAAATAAAATTCAAGAAACAGAATGTACTTGTGGAAGAGATTTAAAGACAGAGAAAACACTATAAATGCTTGGCATTACATCAGGATAACAAATGGTAACCAAGGAAGAGGTTCTATCTATAGAATTCTTTTAACCACTAAACACAAAGGAATGATACTATTGTTTTAGCCCCTAGGAGGCCTTATGGATGAGGATGACAATCTGGTGTTGTTAACACCAGAAAGGACATGACAGGCATTATAACATCACCTGTTTAGTGCTCTTGCCAATAAACAAGAAGCTATCTGATCAAGTTTCTTGTAACTACTGGTAATTATTGATGCTGAGTGCCATAATTCTATTCTCTGTACTGTTATATACATTTGGGAATATCAATGATAAAATTATTTATTGCAGTCATCATGTCTTCAACATTAAAGACACAACTGAACTTGCTAGCAGAATATAAATTGCTAAATATGTTGATAAAAGTGGAAAATATAATTGAATAATACAAATTAAATCTGGAATTAAAACTAAAGACATTCTCAAAATGTTTCCACACTAGTCAAGTGTTGGAGCTTATTACCTCAAGTTGTAAAGGAAAAACTAATTAAGTAAATTCTTCCAAATTATAGAAAATGAGGTAAATTACTTATATATTTTAGTAAATTAGCTCTGTTTGATACAAATGTCAGATAAAGGTTTACTCTCAAAAGAGCATGTGTCAAAGTCTGAGACAAATGTCATAATCAAATTTATAGCATATCCAATATGTTAAATTATATAAGCTGAAAACAAAGAATATAATGATATCACATTAAAAATCACTTTAATGTTATTTATTATAATAATTGGCAAGAAATGGTATTTGGTCATGTTCCAGAGTGAATGAAAATCCCCTGACATAAAGTTAAAGCAAGTTAATGGTAAGAAATTTAGTATAATTAAGAATGGAATCTCTGTATCATAAAATCATCAACATACCTATAATTGTGAAATGTTAGACATCAACCTGATAATGTCTGGAAAACACCTAATAGTGAAAGATCACAAGGCTGGATCTGAATATATAGTGATTAAAAATTCATAAGACACAAAATAAAGAAAGGTTGTGAATAATGAAAAGAGGTAAAAATAATAATATTATGGGCATTGTCCCCTAATTAAAATATTAAAATAAATGGCATTTAAATATGTAAAGAAAAATGTCAAAGGTAGCATGTAGAATATCATTATAGCTTAGCCACAAGCCTAGCCACACACAAAAAAAAATCAATAAATAGCCCATGTTACAAAATCATTACTATTCACAACAGCAATAATATTGGAAATGAATCTAAAATTAAATCTTATAGAAAGTCATAATTATCTTTGTGGAGACAACTATAAAATGTATTGAAAAGTTGAGGACAAAAAGTCCTAAATACACCCTTATACTATGTTTATTCATACTAAAAGAATGTCGATGATCAATTCTTTTTAAATTATTTATACATGCACTGTCTTATCCATAGCTTCCACCATGGCAACCAAGCTAAGACTACTGCTTCTCATGCTTAGTAAATATTCAAAGGGAAATGGGGTTTAGGGGTAAGTTATGAGGGGAAAGGAAAAAAATGATGGTAAATAAAAAGAAACAAAGCTTGTGCATATAGGGGCAGGGGGTTGTAGGGTGGGTAGGGGAAGGTGAAAAAGGAGAATTAAATCATGTCCTATACTGGTACAAGTTCTCAACAATGAACGTAATCATGATGTGTATATATATATATAATGTATCAATAAAGATTCAAATAGAAAAAAGAATAAAATAAAAAATAGTCTTAAAAATAAAACAACCCTGGAAAAACTGGAGAAGGGATAAACAAAACAATAAAATGAAAATCTCACAAGAAACATGCAGCCTCAGGTGAATTAGGACTGGTGATGGGGATAGACTAAAGTGGAAATAAATGTGTCACCTGTAATACAAAGCAGATGACAGGCTCAAGTGAAGAGATTAAAGTTCAGCCTTTATTTATTCCAGTGTGCCTTGGAGAAGAAATTTGCACTGCACCACTAAAGGCATCTGATGCAGCACCTCACAACCAATAAGCCAGAATCATGAAGGAATACCACAAAACAAATTGGGCGGGGGGCTGCTGACACTGGATGAATTCAAATACCATACTAATAACCACCTGAAACCTCTTCAGTGGAAGGCCACAGACTTTTCTTATCATCATAATATAATATAAAGCATAGGCTAAAATAAGAAAGATGACAATAAATCACATAAAAAGGGAAGAATCTACTGTTGAGACTTTTGAGAAAACCTCTTGATGCCAGTGATGAGAGACTTAAATTACAATTGACATGGTCTTCATTTTCTCCTTGAGAAAATGGATACAGTAAAAGGCAAGGATGAACTCAGGAAACGGTGAAATTCCAGATGTTCCCAACATTTATTGTAAGAACATAATTTAGAATTATGGAGCTGTATACAAAAGAATAAACATGAGCCATAAAATTCCCTCAAACTTCAAACACACTGTTTCTCAGTGCACAAGAAACAGGCAACAGTTAAGTTTGAGAGTTATCAGGCAGTAGTAGCCAGATTAAGCATATGCACTTCTTAGGGAGCTGAGGTCTTTGGTCTGAGGAGCTAGTGTCAGATGATTAAGGTGGGAGGTGGACAAGTACCTAAAAGAAGTTTAGGAAATACAGTGAGTGACTAGAGAAGGTTTACCTTCGGTCTTGGAGGTGTCAGGCATAGCCATGTTGCTCAGGGGTTCACAGTTCCTCATGCTATATACTCTCTGGGAAATGAAGTTATTATTCCAAGGCCATTTGGCAGAGGGAGAAATTCCGGTGCCAGTGCAAATTCATGAGAAAAATTCATATGAGTTCTGTGGGTACCTCTGTGCTCTGGAACAACGGAGGAGGCTCACAGTGCTTTCTCTGCTGTTCTGCTCTTAGAGCTAGTGGGCGTGGCTGGAAGTAAAGAGCATGACTTTCCTTTTATGCACCTGTGGGGGCCAAAACGTCACCTGTGTGATTCTATCAATGGTCAATTGAGATTTCGAAGGTGTTCCCATGTGTCTTGGTGGGTAACCTGAATTAAAACTGAAACTTTCCATGAATATCTGAAAGCCCCAACCATGGTGCCCCTGAGAAAGTAGACAAAATGGGGTCCCATGCCCTTTGGCTTCGCCTTGATACCCAGTATCCTCAAGCTTGGCAGCTGGAACCATAGGCCACTTAGTTCTCCCTCAAGTATCAGGGAATAAAGGCAAGGTCTATAGATGATGGGCTCAGTACAAAGGGAAAACTTACAGGCCCTATGGAATTAAGAGATTGGGGGATGGGCACACTGCTCCACCATGCCATTGGCCAGGAAGGTCCAGACTAGTGTTACAATTGAGGTGCCCCCTCACTTTGTCTTTGGGAGAATCAGAAACGTAGGAACATTTTTCGTATGGTATAAAAACTGGCCAAGGGAAGAAGATTCTCTGGTTTCTCAAAGAAGGTGAGGAGGAATCCAAACAAACAAACAAATAAATAACTTAAATTTCTCTCCTCTTATTTTCCTCGAAATTCTAGATAACTTCTGAGTGAAGTGATCTGTTGAACTGTGCCCTGATTTCCTCCTCGGTAAGTTGGAAATTATATTACTAAATATAGTCAGTAGAAGAAAGAGGGTTTTGGACCTTGCCTGCAGTGGATAAGGTGGTCCTAAATGTAGTCTAAGAAGACCATGAAATCTGGACTCTGGGGGCTCCAAAGCCAGGTCCTGCTGCCATCTCAGTAAGCCCCAAACTGGGCTGTCATGTAGTAGACTAAAACTCTAGATTTCTCCACAGCATTCTTAGATAACAGGCTGACATTGTGAGTTCTTAAGAGCAGTGCCCTCCAGGAAACCTGCTGAAGATCTCTTGGTTCAATTCAAGATGGCTTAGTGGCCATGCTTACCACTTATCAGCTCCTGCCTTTTCAGCCCTCTGGCCTACACTCCTGCTTGCTGTCCTTAGCCAAATCCTCATGCCTTGAGCTCAAAAGAGTAAGCACTGTTCCCATGGCAAATGCAGACAGGCTTTCAGTAAAACCCAGAGTCTCAGAAGTGCTCAAGCCAGTGCAGAGGAGGAAGCAGAGTCCCACTTCTCCTCTGCTGGTGGAGGGGTGTACCCACTAGCTCCCCTGGTCCCTGCATTCCCCTGAGTATCAGGGAGCACAAGCCTCTGGCTCTGCCGATGCAGGTTCTTCCTGCCCAAGCTCTGATGTAGCTGTCTGGAGTTCTGATGGAGCTGCCCCTAGAAAAGCGTCAGTCCCCCAGAAGCACCTTCCACAGTAGCTAGAATACAGTAGTAGTACAGTACAGTTCCTGTTAGGTAAGTATAGAATGAAAGAGCTAATTATACAGAGCAAAATGTTGAGTTTTCAGCAGGGTGTATAATTGGCATTTTTCTGAAACTCTAAGGAGAACTTGGAAGCTCATGAAGTTGGTTTTCGGTTTTGAGTTGAAGGAAGCCAATCCCAGAAGTTAATTCTATTCCCTGGTAAACAAGCTGACCCCCTCTAGTAAGGGAAGCCTGAGTGGTAGCAGGGGTTTCCTAAGAGGGCTCTCCTGATGGTGCTCTTGGGTATGATCTTCATGAAGGTAAGCTTTACCACTGACAAGGAGATTTGGGAATTCCTGAATATTTGGGGCATATATGATGGGAGGAGGCACTTAATGTTGGAGGACTCCTAGAAACTCATAACCCAAAATTTGGTACAGGAAAAGTACCTGGTGTATTGCTAGGTGCCCAAATGTGATCCTCCACATGGTGAATTCCTGTGGATCCCAGGGCCAGTGCTAAACCACCAAGATGAAAGTTTTAGTTTTATCTAAGATAAATGACACCTTCCCAAGTTCCTTTTCTAATCTGTTTGGAGTTTGGACAGATAAGCAAGAGAGAGCAACAGAGAAATTCATGGGTGGGACTGGTTTTGTTAAGCTCAAGGCTCATCTCGAGGCTGTCTCTCATAACTCCTCTCGAATTTTGTTGGCTCAGAGATAATGTTCACATGACATTGAGACTGTGACAGTACTAGGGGATCGAGGGAACAAAATATGTCTTCTTTATTCTTGTTATACATGGATAAGTATAGGTAGCTTCATCTGCTAGTTTTCAAATGTTCCTTTAAAAGAAGTGTTATTTTGTTTCAGTCTTAATTTTGTCACTTAAGTATCATATATTTATTGATGTTTAAGGCTGAGGGGTTTGTTTTAAACAAATTAAAAATCATTTCTTTTCCTATAGCATAGTATAACAGGAAATTGGAAATAGCTTTTTCATGGAAATGTAAGAGAACCCCTGTAGAAAATAGTGTTTTACATTATAGAGTGATGAAAGAAAAGTATTTTGATCTGTTCATAGTTGTCTCCATGGTCTCTGGTTTTTTAAAACAAAAGTTATTTTAATTTTAATATAATCCAAGTAGATATTAATAAAGAAAATATAAAACCTATTCCGTGGAAAAATAACAATTCATAATAAAAATGATGAGAGAATAGCAACGGTAAATACATTGTATATCATGACCTAAAAAGAATGTATTTTCATTTGGTAATCTCTCAGCTCATTTTCTAATAATAGTATACCTTTATTTTTTTTTTGCTTAAAACATTTTAATTGTTCGCAAAGTATCTTACATTCTGTATCATTTTGAACAATTTCTTCCTATTTCACAATATTTTTCATTCTTTATGGCTGACTTTCACCTTCAATTTCTCATGGCAGAGAGGTAATATGTTATTTACACATTTGATTGATTTCACTTCAGAGTATGTTCTCAAGGTGCGGCCATTTACTTTTGTCTTTGTCCTTCACTGGGAACATTAAATTAAATAGACTTGGGTTTAGTTATTTATTTAGTTATTTTATTCAAACTATGAGACTTTAAATCATAGCAAATTAAACTCTTTGCTCATGCTCTTTCATTATTTTTAAATTTACTTTTCCCTAAGCATTAATTGATTTTTTACTGTAGCAATAGCTATTATATAATCAAAATGATGAGACTGTACCTAAAACATAAAGGAAAAGTAAAAAGAAGTGATGGGTGAAGAAGATATTTCAAATGAAAGCAGAGTATAAATTACTTGATGGAGGCAATTTTGAGCACTGAAAAACTACAAGTTCTTCAGTAGGAGATGATTTTAGTGAGGCTAGATACTTGGCAAGATGAGGCTATAGGAGTGGTGAGCAAGGGGCAGGCCTTCTCATTGTATATCTTAGGTTTGCGAGACTAAAGCTGCATTGGAAAAGAAATCTCAGCTATTGTGATTATACAAGAAAGAAATTCTCAACAGGCATAGAAATGAAAGGAGTTTGGGCTCTACAAAGTGTGGGAGAAAATAGTATATGAATGAAACATAATGGCTAGGGAGCTTCTAAAATGTACACGTAATGCTCCATTGACATAAGATGTTAAGAAGCCACTGAAGTATCACTTTCATCATGTGCTGACAGAGTCAGGTTGTGCTGCAATGAAAGAATGTTTTAATTGCATTACTAGAGTGTAATTTGTCAAACTTTTTTTTCCTATGGTACCAAAGATCAAACTCATGAGCTTGCACTTGCCAGGCAGGTGGCAATAATTTGTCAAACTTTAAGGGAAGGCTCAACACCTGGTGATATAGAAAGAATCATAGGGGGGTAAATTGAGTGAAAAGACATCTAGGAGGGAGGCTGTTGGTCAGTGACAAAAAACAAGAATTGGAAATGGGGATGTAGCTCAGTGGCACTATGCCCACCTCCCAAGCCCAAGGTCCTGAGTTCGAATTCCAACACACATTAAAAAGATGAGAAACAAAATAGGAACTGTGTGTTTTCTACAACTAGAAAATAACAACCCCACACTGAAATGAAATAATAGAGAAATGCTACTTGGTTTTATTTTTATTATTTCAGGAAATGTTGATTTCTATGCCATTTGAACTTATATATTTTAAAATCTTCTGAAAATAAAATTACTGTTGTTACCATTATGCCAAAATAACAGTAGTAATAACTATTTATTTTAAAAACTCTTTGCCTAACATTGTTCCACATGATTTACATAAGTATCATATATGATTGGATTATATGTGATAAAGATAACTGGATTCATTTTGCAGAGAAAAAACTGCAACTTTCTCAAATTCACAAAAGTATTAAGAGCAGATATAGGGTAGATCCTGGGTTTGAATTCCTTCAGAGTCCACACTGTTTTACTCCTCTAGGCCTGAGGCACACCTTATGTCACTTATTCATTTTGTGCTTATCCTGGCAAAATATATTTCTGGAAATAAAACATAAGGCTGCAAACACAGAGTTCTGTTTTGTATGCATAGTTCAAGGAATAAGCAACATCAGTACCAAAATAGATGTGAAGTATAAATAAAAGAGAAAGGATATTTGGTGACAATATTATATTCAAGGTCAGTGTTGGTAAACTTCAGAGGGTTTCTAAAACTGTCTGGCTCATCCCCTTCTCTATGGAAAATGTGGATATTTGGACAGAATTGTGTAAGAAGCTAAGACTGGCTGGTGAAGAGAAGTGTAGATCAATACTGTGGATTTTTCTTCAGCTTTCCCATGGATCAGCACTACCAGGATATAGTCTGTTCTCTGCCAGGTTGTAGAAGAGAAGTCAAGAGTTTAGAATCACATGGCATTTTCCTTCCACAGAGTGTTAGGAACCAACACAACCTAAATGATGAGAAATGAAAACACGTACCCTACAAGATACAATCAGAGAGAATCCAATCTGTCTGCTCTTAGATCTAGAAGGCTGAAGCACAGCTGTTAGACTGGTGTTGTGTCATATTGTTCAGGGTACTTAGAAACATAAGAGCTTTTTTAGGTATGGGTGATCTAAAATGGAAAGAGCCTATTCGTGTCAAGCTTCTTTCACTTAAGTGGAAAATGACTATCACTATCATAAGTAGGCACCAGAAAAATTCATCTCGTGAAAGTTGAGGGCAGATTGGTGGTTATCAGAAACTACTGGAGGGACTAGGGTGATATGGGAGTGGAAAATACCGGTCAATGGGGATTAAATAAAAGAAGAAAAATTTCTGGTGTGCTATTTCACAATAATGTGACTATGATAACATTTATATACTATATATTTCAAAACGCTAGGAGAAAATGTTTAGAATTTTTTTCATTGAAAATAAATGGTGTATTTTTGGCAATATATACATGTTTAACATGTAGACATTTCATACCTAACATGTAGCATTTCATATCACAACATCACATAATACCTCATTACTAGCTACAGTGTTATATGATAGTTAAAAATAAATTCCATGATAATGAGGTTTTCTCCACAAAATCTTTCCTCACAACAGTGTCTTCTTCAAGAGTTCTACCTAACCTATCCTATTCAGTATTTCTGCTTTAATATTTAGATATTTGATTCATTTTAATTTTAGTTTAGTGCATGATTAAGGGTACATGTCTAATTGTAAATCTGTGTAGATATCCCTTAAAAAAAAAACTAGGGCTATTTTGAGTCATTTATATTCAAATGGATATACCTTAAGGAAATACTCATAAGTGAAACAAACAGGTCACAGATGTGTACATATGGTAGGTACCTTTTCTCAGGTATGAGAAACTGAAGATGTAAATGAGTTCTATAATGCATGATAGATATTGTGAAATAGTAATTATTCAAAGGGAAATGGGGCTTAGGGGTAAGTAATGAGGGGAAAGAAAAAATGTGATGGTTAAAAAAAGGAAACAAAGCTTATGTGTATATAGGGGTGGGGGTTGTAGGGAGGGTAGGGGAAGGGGAAAAATGAGAATTAAGTCATTTCATATACTAGTACAAATTTTCAATGTTGAGCATTATCATGATGTGTATACATAACGTACCAATAATAATTCAAATTAAAAAAATAAAACTAAGGCTAGAGGTCCCATCTGACTCAGTTATTCCTTTGCTGTTCATCTTCCCAATTAAAAGCATCCTACCACAGCAACATATGTATCCCCACGTTTATAGAGCCACTGTTTGTAATAGCTAAATCTTGGAAGCAGCCCAAATACCCATCAACTGGTGACTAGATAAGGTGTGGGTTTTATAAAAATTGAATTCTTTATTGGTACATTTTACATACAGCTCAGAATCACACACAACATTGGGGAATATTTACCAGTATGTGACACAGGTCAGTTCTCATTTTTACCCACATCCCTACCCACCCACACCCCCTATATACATGCTCTTTTATTTTTTTCAAATCATATTTATTCCTTCCCTTCATTATGTACCCAAATTTCCTTTGGATATTTCCCATTCTTCAAAAGCTATTATACATTCTAGAGCTTCTTTACATCTACAGGTGCTCATATCAAAGAAAAGATCCGGTTTTTAAAAAATAAAACAGAGTACTATTCAGCCGTAAAGAATGATAAATTGGAGACATTTATAGCTGAATGGATGGACCTTGAGACCATGTTGTTAAGTGAAATAAGTATAATATGCATGTTTAAAGGCCAAATTGTTTCTCTAGAAGGGGAAAATTAAAATGTAAATGAGGACCAAAATGTATAATTGATATTATGACATAGGAAGAAAAGATTCAAAGGGGAGGGGAAACTGGAAGAGAGGAGAAGGGAAAAAATTAGAAAGAAGGAAAAAATGTAAACAAAAATTATGTAAATAAGGATGGTGGAGGGGTAAAAGAGAGGGAAAGGGAATGGGAAAAAAACCAAGAATCCAAGCTATATCAAGTATAGGTACAAATTCCCAATAAAAAATGCAATCATATTATATATTTAAAATGTATCAATGGACTTAATGAATTTTTAAAAGTGAATTTGGGCCAGGAATTTAGCTCAGTGACACAGTGCCTGCCAAGTAAGGATGAGGTCCTGAATTTGATCCCCAGTACACACACACACACACACACACACACACACACACACACACATGAAGAAGAAGAAGAAGAAGAAGAAGAAGAAGAAGAAGAAGAAGAAGAAGAAGAAGAAGAAGAAGAAGAAGAA
>PVIC010052970.1:0-12001 GCA_004025085.1 Thryonomys swinderianus | reverse complement strand
ATGTCTCTACTTCTTACTGACATGTTTTGATATTTATTTAGTTAAGTTTTCTGAGACAGGGTCTCGATTTGTAGTTCAGGCTGGCCCTGAGCTCACTATGTAGCCCAAGTTAGCCAACAACTCACAGCAATCTACCTGCCTCTACCTTCCGAGTTCACAGATTATAGGCATGAGTCACCATGCCCGGCATTGTGGTATGTGGCACCAGTGGTCAAACTTGGGACCTTGCACTTGCCAGGCAGTCGCCAGAACCACTGAGCTAAATCCCTGGTCTGTGTTTTGATATCTATACTAGCATGTTTATTATAGTTTTATAAATCTAACATTTTAAGAATTTTTCTTGCTGTTCTTTTAAAATTTTTTTACCTGGGATTGAACTCAGCCCTTGTGCTTCCAAGGTAGGTATGGTACCACTTGAACTAAATCCCTGACCCATTTTGCTTTATTTTTTAATGAGAAAGGGTTTTCCTAAGTTACGAGTTGCCCACGCTGGGCTAGAACTTGTGATTCTCTGGCCTCAGCCTCCCAGCGTGTCTGAGGCATGTGCATCTACACCTGGCATACAAGCCCCAAGCAGTACATCTAAATATAAAATACACTGTATCTGAAAAGTGTAGTCCATCCTGCTCGATAAAATTACTACCAAAAATTAGACATTATAGAAGAAAAGATCTGGGAATGAGAAGTCAGAACAACAGGAACTACCGGACAGGAGGCATACAGACCAAAAGCTCTGTCACCAACCACAAAGGCAGCGCTGTGCCTGTGAGTGAGCCACTTCACGTGTGAAACTGGAGTTTGCAAAGCAGAGGATGATGGTGGAGAGGAGAGAAACTTGTAGAAGCCATGCTGAACATCTTCTAAATACAGTGACTGAAACTCACCAACCCAACAGCAGTTAAACCTCAAACTGAACTATGAAGAAAACCTTATTACACCCATAATTTTCACATTGCTCACATCTCACGAGAATCTTGAAAGCACTCAGAAGAGGAAACATGACAGGCCACCAATGCAGTGAGGAAGGACAAAGGCCTGGCGATGTCTGTCAGCCACGGCAGGGTGGCCTGGGTTTGTGCCTCCCTTTGGTTCCCTAGAAGCGGGCAAGCGTATCTCTCTCCCCTGGGCCTGAGCCAGGGAGGCCTGGCGTCTGGAGCTTCGCTGCCCAGGAATGGGAACTCTCTTCTCCAGGACATGGAGACTGTCGTATCACCAGAACATACAGTTATCGTTGTGGGATTGGATAACACAGGCAAAACTATCATCCTTTACCAACTGCCTATGAATGAAGTTGTTTATACACCTCTACAACAGGAAGTCATGTAGAAGAGACTGGTGCTCAAGAATCTCTTCGCTCTCTCTGGAATGCTTCCTGCACTAAGGCAGAGTCTGTAATAGCTGTTGTAGACAGTGCAGGCAGAAGAGAATTTCCATCATGAGAGAACTGTGTGAGAGCTTGTGAAGCTTGAGGGAAGCTGGACTGGGGGTTCTTGCTAAGAAGCAAGATGTTAAAGAACACGTGACCGCAGCAGAAGCCTCCTGGTTCTGTTCAAGGTCACCGGCAGCACATCCAGGCGCGCTGTGCTCTTACCGGAAGGGATCGTGCCAAGGCCCTGAATGGATGATGTCATGACTTATATCTTTCTCCTAATAAATCCTCTCAGGACATTGTAGAGTCTGTGGTACGTATGAAGGAAGAGGAAAACATTCTGAACTTTGAAGAACTTGATTGTCGCTACATCCTCTCTAATTAAATGCTGTTCCTTTCTGGTCCCGTTAAGTCACAATGCAAATCAGCACATACTGCTTCCAATGTTTTGAAATGTAATGTTATTTACAAAAGGTACTTTTGCTTAAGGCTGTGCATGTATTGCATGTACACCTCAAGTTCAAGTTAGTGGCTTTGATTTATGTTCTAAGAAAAGCAAAGAACAAAAATTCCTAGCATGGTGGCTCATGCCTGTAATCCCAGCACTCGGGAGGCAGAGGCAGGAGGATTGCTGAGTTCGAGGCTTGCCTGGGCTACATGGTGAGCTCAGAGCTAGCCTGAACTACAAAGCAAGACCCTGTCTCCAAAAAAAAAAAAAAATCCCAAGTGTGGGTTGTTATCATCATGAGGTGAGTCCTGGCACTGGTGTTAAAGTGCTGCTTTGGACTTTTTCCCTGTTACCCATACAGTATGAACCCCGCACCAATTACTGAGTGGCTCTTCAAACAAACAGAAGGCCGGACAGAGAGAGAGAGAGAGAGAGAGAGAGAGAGAGAGAGAGAGAGAGAGAGAGTGTGTGTGTGTGTGTGTGTGTGTGTGTTTATTTTTTGAGACAGGGTCTTGCTTTGTAGTTCAGGCTGGCACTGAGTTCACTATGTAGCCCAGGCAAGCCTCGAACTCAGCAATCCTCCTTCCTGTCTCTGTCTCCTGAGTGCTGGGATTACAGGCGTGAGCCACTGCGCCTGGCACTGTGATATATGGTATTGATTGCTGGTGGGCGTGAGTCACCACGCCTGTTCAAACCATCCCAGGCGGGCATGGTGGGGGGCACACCTATAATCCCAGCACTTAGGAGGCAGAGATGCAGGAGGATCACTATGAGCTCAAAGCCAGTCTGAGCTACATAGTGAGTTCAAGGCCAAGCTGAACTGCACAGTGAGACTGTCTTAAAAAATATTCAAACCACCAGACAGTGAAGCAATATATTCAAGGTGATAAAAGGGTGAAAAACCCTCATCAACCTAGAATTCTATATCTCATAAAAATATTTTTCCAAATGAAGTAAAAATATTTTTCCTGGCTGGAGATTTAGCTCAGTGGTTCCAGCACCTGCCTCGCAAGTGCAAGGTCCTGAGTTCGATTCCCAGTAACCACATACAATGCTGGGTGTGGTGACTCACGCCCACCAGCAATCAATACCACATACCACAGTACCGGGCATGGTGGCTCACGCCTGTAACTCCAGCATTCGGGAGGCAGAGACGAGGATTGCTGAGTTCGAGGCTTGCCTGGGCTACATAGTGAGCTCAGTGCCAGCTTGAACTGCAAAGTGAGACCCTGTCTCAAAAAAAAAATTTTTTTTTTCAAAGAAAAATGTGAGCTGTAGCCAGGCATGTTGGTGTGTGTTTGTCATCTCAGCACCCTGGAAGACTGAGACAAGAAGGGCATAAGTTTGAGCTCAGCCTGGACAACTTAGATCCTGTCTCAAAATAAAAAATAGAAAAAGGCCAAGGCTGTAGCTCAGTACAAAGGCCATGGGTTCAATCCACAGTACTAAAGGAAAGGAAAAGAAAGAAAAAAGCCAGTCAGTCATAGTAGCACCTGCCTATGATCCCAACTACTAGGCAGACTGACAGGAGGGTGGGAAGAAAAAGTCGGCCTGGGCCATTTAGGAAGATCTAAAAAAAATGAAATAGGCTGGATATGTTACACCATGCAAAACCCCTGGGTTCAATCCGTGCACCACAGTGAAGAAGTGGAGTAAACTAGGTGCAGTGGTGCACACCTGGGATACCAGTGTGCTGGGTGACAGGCAGGAGGTAAGTGTGAGCCCGATCTGGCCAACACAGTGACTAAATTTCACTCTATTTCAAAAGAAATTTTTAAATATATGGAATAAAATTACAAGGCCTGATAATGTACCTTAATGATGATACCGTGACCCTGAGTCCCCAATAAAGACCTAAGAAAGTCTCAGTGCTCATAGTTTTACACTATGAAAAGAAGCTCTTTAAGAAGTTATACCAAGGGCCAGAGATTTAGCTCAATGGTTCTGGCACCTGCCTAGCAAGCACGAGGTCCCTGGTTCATCCCAGTAACCACATAAAACAATACCGGGCGTGGTGATTTATGCCCACCAGCAATCAGTATCACACACCACAGTGCTGGGCAAATCCTGACTCAAAAAAATAAAAATAAAAAAGGGCTGGGAATTTAGCTCAGTGGTTCTGGTATCTGCCTTGAAAGCGCTAGGTCCCTAGTTTGATCCTGGTAACCACATATCACAATGCTGGGCGTGGTAAATCAGGCCTGTAACTCCAGCACTTGGGAGGCAGAGGCAGGAGGATTGCTGTGAGTCTGAGGCTAGCCTGGGCTATATAGTGAGCTCAGGGCCAGCCTGAACTACAAAGCGAGACCCTGTCTCAGAAAAAGGAAGAAGAAGGAGAAGAAGATGGAGAAGAAGGAGGAGAAAAGAAGAAAGTTATACCAGTTTGAAAACTGTATTAGTACATTCTATATCATATACTGGAACACTATACAAAATAATGTACTGTGAATTTCATATCACACATTGATATAAATGTATGATAGCATATTAGAATACAAAGAAAGAGGGCTGGGGGATGCAGCTCCATGGTCGCTGTGACAGCCTGGCAAGCACAATGTCCTGAGTTTGACACCCGGTACTGGGGGGAAAAAAAGAGACAATGGAAATACACTGTTACAAGGTTTCCATGCTATGCCTGAAATCATACAGTATTATGTGAAAGTGGAGCAACCACTAAACAAGGAGAAGTGTACTTTAAAAAATAAGTAAAGGGCTGGGGATTTAGCTCAGTGGTTCCTGCATCTGCCTGGCAAGCACAAGAACCTGAGTTCAATTGCTGGTAGCCACATACCACAATGCCAGGCATGGTGGCTCATTTTTGTAATCCCAGCAATCGAGAGGCAGAGCAGGAGGACTGCTGTGAGTTCAAGGTTACGTGATTGCAGGGCCAGCCTGAACTACAAAGTGAAACCCTATCCAAAAATAAAAATTAAAAAAAAATAAAATTTGAATACATATAATCTTATTTTGCTTTGCTTGGAGATAGGATTTTACTATGTTGGCCAAGACAGTCAGGAGAGTATCAGATTTGAATTTAAGTGATCTTTCCACCTCAGCCTCCTAAACAGCTAGGACTACAGGCACTATTGCCACACCCAGAGAGGCAAGATATAGCAGTGTAATCTAACAGTGACCCTATCTCAAAAAAGAAAGATTTACAAGAAATGAAAGATAATTGGTTTTAATAGCACAACATCTATTGGTACTTTTTTTTTTTTAAGTGTTTATAGATAGGGCTTTGTAGTTCAGGCTGGCCCTGAGCTCACTAGCTGAAACAAGCCTTGAATTTACAGCAATCCTCCTGTCTCTGCCTCCCAAGGGTTAGGATTACAGGCGTGAGCCACCATGCCTGGCTCTATTGGTACATTTTAGGTATATATCATGATATACTCATCAGAGGGAATTTGCACCTGTGCATGGTACATCCCACCCCCTTGTTCCCACCTCCAATACCTCCCTATGTACAAAATCTTTATTAAATGGAAAATATATTCTTTTCTCTTTTTTTTACTTTTTTTGAGACAGGGTCTCACTTTGTAGTTCAGGCTGGTCCTGAGTTTACTAGCCTCAAACTCAGCAATCCTCCTGCCTCTGCCTCGAACAGCCTCGAACTCAGCAATCCTCCTGCCTCTGCCTCTCGAGTGCTAGGATTATAGGCATGAGCCACCACACCCAGCATTGAATGTGGTTACTGGGGATCGAACCAGGGACCTTGCACAGTGGTGGAACCACTGAGCTAAATCTCCGGTCTGGCAAATATATTGTAAAGGGCTAGGAGTGCTAATCTCTGAGGGAAACTTCCTCCAGCAAAATGCAAAATTCCTTACTTATCCAATGGATCAGAATCTCTAAGATTAAGGTATAGAAATTTGTACTTTAACCCCCCAGTTAATCTTTTTGTATGCTATCACTTTAAGAATAAGCAAAAAATAATGAAACAAAGAGTTTAAAAGGCTCCATGTAGGTGGTGACTCTTGAACAAGTGTCAAGAAGGGTGGGAACTTTTGGTGATGGTGCTGAGCAAAGCAGGCGGGAGAGATGATTCAGCTTCCGGAGGGATTTCAGCATTGAGGTCATAGCACACACCACACCTGTCCGGACCATGTTGGGAGCTGAGGGACAGGAGTGCAGGACCGCCATCGAGATGGCTGCTGATTAAGACATCAGGCGTACACTATTTAATCCTGAGTTTCTGATGGCCTTTCCATTTCCCACTCTGAAAAGAGAGCCTCCAAAGCAGTAAAATACTGGCTGATGGAGAAGAGGCCAAAGCAAGTTGAGTAATATATAACAAGAACTTAAGAGAAAATAAAATAGCAAAAAAATAATTTTGGCTTGTGTACTGATTACAGCCAAACATTTTAAAAGGTAGAACTTTGCTGGGCGTGGTGGCTTATGCCTGTAATCCCAGCACTTGGGAGGCAGAGGCAGAAGGATTGCTGAGTTTGAGGCTTGCCTGGGCTACATAGTGAGCTCAGGCCAGCCTGAACTACGAAGCGAGACCCTGTCTAAAAAAAAAAAAAGACGGGACAGTGTTAAGAGTACTTGCCTAGGGCCGGAGGGTTAGCTCAGTGGTTCCAGCGCCTACCTCGCAAGTGCAAGGTCCTGAGTTCAATCCCCGGTAACCACATAGAATGCTGGGCGTGGAGACTCAAGCCCACCAGCAATCAATACCACATACCACAGTGCCGGGTGTGGTGGCTCACGCCTGTAATCCCAGCACTCAGGAGACAGAGACAGGAGGATTGCTGAGTTCGAGGCTTGCCTGGACTACATAGTGAGCTCAGGGCCAGCCTGAACTACAAAGCAAGACCCTGTCTCAAAAGGAAAAAAAAAAGAGTACTTGCCTAGCCTGTGGGAGGCCCTGGTTCAACCCCAGTAATGCAAAGAGAAACAGATTATATGACAATGTTGAGATATTTATCTCTCCAGCAGAAAAGCCAGCACAGCACTCCACTGTGAGGGGCACTGTGCAGCAGGGAGGGATACCTGTGGAGAGGTGCACTCTTAATTCTGCCACTCTTACCTATGCACCTCACACACTGAACACAGAACTACCTGCAGGGACAAGATTTTATTTATGCTGCAACTGAATGAGGGCTAAGCAAGCTTATCATAATAGTACTTTACATATAGTGTTTCTCAGCTAAAATAAGATTGCAGCCGGTATGGAGGCGCACATCTGCAAACCCAGCCCTCAGGAGGCTGAGGCAGGAGGAAGTCACAAATTCAAGGCCAGTTAAATAGCAAGACTCTTTCTCAAAACAAGTAAGATTGTGGGGCCGGAGGGTTAGCTCAGTGGTTCCGGCGCCTGCCTCGCAAGCGCAAGGTCCTGAGTTCGATCCCCAGTAACCACATGTAATGCTGGGTGTGGAGACACGCCCACCAACAATCAACACCCCATACCACAATGCCGGACATGGTGGCTCACGCCTGTAATCCCAGCACTCGGAAGGGCAGAGACAGGAGGATTGCTGAGTTTGCAGCGGCTTGCCTGGGCACCATAGTGAGTTCAGGGCCAGCCTGAACTACAAAGCGAGACCCTGTCTCAAAAGCAACAAAACAAAACAAGAAAAACAAATAAAATTGTGTACCAAAAGAAAAAATAGAGAAAATCAGCTTCCTTAGACTCTTCACAATTATGTTCTATTTTCAAGAGACTAGTCTACAAAGACTAACAATTCTTACAATTTGAGACAGATAAAGAAGCCCAGCAGTCTAAGAATAAACTCTGCTTCCATAATATGAAACATAATTAGCTCCTAAAGTGATGTACCATATGGACCACGGAGAGTCGAAAACTGAGGAGGACCAGTGAAAGTAGGTAAGACACAAACGATTACCATTAAACTCAACCTCATTGTAAGGTGGAGCCTGCGGCCATACTGAGCCTCCTCATAAACCCATTGGTCTAATCAAGAGTGCTAGGGACGCGAACATCTGAAGTATGCACTTTCACAGTTAAGGCAGCAATACTGTGCCACCTCAAAACCAATGGCACAGATCAGTGATCCCCAAGACAATTAAACTTTGTGTCTATCAGCAAATTGGCAAACACAGCCCTTAAAAACAAATTCTGAGACTTTGCTCCATTAACTTTCAAAAAAAGAGCAGCTTTTGTTTGAAATCTCTCATTTCAGAGCTTAGAACCAGCGTGTTTGCTTTGGAATTAGACTGCGGTTTTGTAAACATCATCTCCCAGGAAAGCCAAGGGCTGTACCAGCGCCTCTCCACGAATCTGTTTCAGGGAAGCCACCACGGCTGGTAACCCGGGTCTCAGTCGCCAAGTGACTGATTTGAAGGGACATTCGCTCGCACTGTGGGTCAAAATGAAGCAGTTAGAGAACTCAGGTCCAGTGAGAATGTGCTCCTGCACCAAAAGCGTGTGGATTCTAAGAAAAGCACTGCTACGAGAATGCGACAGTTTGGCTAAGTTTCCAGGCTTCCTGCATCGCTTAATTTTTTTAAGTCCTCCAAGGACCACTTGGCGGGTGCTGCGAAGGTCCCGGGAACAGCTCCAAGGGGAGCACCCCCCACTTCCCCTGGAGGCAGGCCCTTACCTGCCAGCGGCCGTAGGTGAGCAGGACCAGGGCGATGGGGATGGCGGTGCCGGACATGGCGTGCGTGGAGGGCAGGCCGTACTCGGAGTTGTATAGCACCTCCAGCTTGACCACGGGCGGCGAGGCGGGCCGCGGCCAGCGGATCACGTCCTTGGTGCACTGGCCCAGGTACATGACCATCACCCAGACGATCACCAGCCTGCGGCCCACCAGCGGGTCCAGGTTCCAGATCCAGAAGGGGAAGAAAAGGATGTAGAAGAGCTCGTTACCCAGCTCGGTGCCCAGGCGGAACAGGTAGTACAGCGGCCAGTTGCTCACGCGCGCCGGCTCGCCCTCCTCACCCGTCAGCGAGTTGCGGCGCTGGGCGCCCGTCAGCTGCTCCGAACCCGGGCCGCGCTCGGCCGCCAGCCCGTTGCGCACGCCGTTCGGGGCGCCGCCGCCGGCCCCGGGCTTGGAGGGCCGCGCGCCTGCTTCGCGGCGCCAGGAGGCTCCGGCCGGGTGCTCCGGAGCCGCCTCAGCCTCGCGGGGCGGCGGCGCCTGCACGCCGCACAGCCGCTGGAAGCGGGCCACCTTCTGCGGCTCCTGCAGCCAGCCGGCCAGCCGCGCCAGGCGCTGCTCCAGCGACATGCCGACGGGACGCGCGGTAGGGCGCGCCGGCCCAGCGCAGCCCGGAACCGTCTCCGCGCGCCCGGACCGCTGCGCGGCTGCGCCTCCTCGCTCCACCCGCCCGAGTGGCCGGGGACGGCGCCACAGGCCGCGCGCGCGCCCGCCCCGCCCCGCCCCGCCCCGCCCCTCCGCGCCGCACACGCCCCGCCCACCGCCGCCACCGCCCCACGCGCGCGCCCCGCCCCTCCCCTGGTCCCAGGACCCAGCGCCCCGCCCCGCCCCGAGCCTCGCACGCGCCCTTCGCCCCGCCCCCGACACTCCCGCGTCCCGCCCACCGCCCCACGCGCGGCCCCGCCCCGCCCCGAGTCTCGCGCGCGCCCCTCGCCACGCTTCGAGCTCACGCGGGGGCCACGCGCCGCCCCGAGGCTCCCCCGGCGGGAGGGATCCGCGTGTCCCCGCAGCTGCAGACCCCGAGCGTGCCAGTGCGGTGCTGTAGGCTTCTCCGGCGACCCCGGTGCACGCCGGGCAGCACGGACGACCGAGCTGCTGGACATCCTGTTGGCACAGAGTCAGGTGGTGCTTGATGAATGGAGGCCGAGAAGGAACCATGTACCGTGGACTTTAACAAGTGATTACAGAGCTGCTGCGATGGCCGATGACTGGAAAGCACGTGCTGACTGCCCCGGGGGTGGCAAGATTAGCTGCAGATGCCAGAACCGAGCCAGGAGGCGCGACCTGTCCAGCGAGGAGGGGTCGGTCTCCAAATTCAAAATATTGTCACTGTTGGCTCCATTAGTGTATGTCAGGGGCACAAGTGTTCTAGGTCCTGCGTGTCTGCATCAGAAGCGAAGTGCACAGAAGTGGAGTCGGTGTGGGATGTAGTATGCAAATTTCCATTTTGTTTTGGGCTAATTAGAAGCTTAATTTCTCTGTCTCACAAGAACAAACGACTTCTGGAGAGAAGATAGAGTTTTATTATAAAGTGCCTGAACTCTAATTCCAGAAAGTTATTTCAAGTAAGTATATGTCTGTAATTAACAAACTTGAATGAATTCCAAGAAACAGTCTGGAAAATGTCCCGTGCCATTGGGTCGTTAGAAATAATTCACCTTCCCAGAGAAAGTTGCTGCCTCCTCCTCTTTGATGAGCTAAAGGACTTCACCAGTGGGAGGCTCTGGCTGGAAGCACACAAGTTTGAATCCCACTTGACAGTTTAGCAAGACCCTGCCTCAAAAAGTCAAGGGCAGGGGCCCAGCAAGGTGGCTGGAATGGTGTGTGTGGCAGGAGGATCACAAGTCTGAGCTCAGCAGGAGCCTGTTTCAAAATAGTGAAAAAGCAGAGGATAGTGGGAAAGCCTTGGGTTCAATCCTGGTTAACACACACACACAGTCTTTCTAAGGAAAGAAAATGAACAAGCACAGGAAACAAATAGAGATTTGGTAAGTAGCATAGGACACAGAATAGGAAGGGTAAAGGTAATTGGAAATGGGGCTAGAAAGGAGGGGTGGGATTGGACTGTGGAGTCTTGAATGCCAAGCCAGGGCTTTCACTTTGGAGAGAGGGTTCCTTAGTCCCAGGCATGTGCTAGGCCCGGCTAGTGGGAGACTTGTTAGATGAGTCATCAGAGCTTTGGAGATAGCTGGGAAGGAGATCTGAGGAAGCCAGGCAGAGACTGAGAAGGCAGTGACAGTCATCAGATGCCAAGGACGAGGGCCTCAGAGGGCTGGAGATGTGGAGATTTCAGAACTAGGAAAACCTCAGCTATTTCCTTTTCTCAGGGTCTATGTGCAGATCCCGGCTCATCCAGCGGTGTCCTACACAAAAGCACCTCTGCTCTAGTGAGGACACCAATCCAGACAGGAGCGGAATGGGCAGCCGCAGGCCTCAGCTCCATCCTCAGCACAGCAAAAGGAAGTCTGGTTGATTTAACTTTTTAAAGATTGTAAACTTTAGCCGAGGTGAAAATAATTTATAAAACATGTTGGAGCCGGGCGTGGTGGCTCATGCCTGTAATCCCAGCACTCAGGAGGCAGAGACAGGGGGATTGCTGGGTTCAAGGCTTACCTGGGCTACATAGTGAGCTCAGGGCCAGCCTGAACTACAAAGCAAGACCCTGTCTCAAAAAAAAAAAAAAAAAAAGTTGGATTTTTAAATACACATACACACACATATAATATGTATTTATTTATTTTTAAACAGGGTCTTGCTTTGTAGTTCAGCCTGGCCCTGAACTCACTATGTAGTCCAGGCAAGCCTCAGACTCACAGCAGTCGTCCTGCCTCTGCCTCCCAAGAGCTGGGATTACAGGCATGAGCCACCACGCCCGGCTATAAATATATTTTTTGAGACAGTCTTCTTAGCAGGCACAGGGCCACATGCCTGTGACCCAAGCACTCAAGAGGCTGAGGCAGGACAATCTCTACAAGTTTGAGGTCAGCCTGGGCTACATAATGAGGTCAAGGCCAGCTGCACTACATAGTAAGACTCTCTCCCAAGAAAACACACAAAAAGAGACAGGGTCTTGCTATGTAGTCCAGGCTGGCCTCAACTTTAATAGCATAGGCAGGAGGCTTATGACTTTGAGGCTGGCCTGGACTACATGGCAAGTTCCAGGACAATCTGACTACCTAAGACCTTGTCTCCAAAAAATTAAATTTTAAAAATAATGTACCGTCTTTTAAAAAAGATGAGCATTTGGGCCAGGGATTTAGCTCAGTGGTTCTGGCATCTGTCTGGCAAGTGCAAGGTCCTGATTTTGATTCCCAGTACCACATACCACAGTGTACAATCAGTACCATACACCACAATGATGGGGGGGTGGCTCAGGCCTGTAATCCCAGCACTGGGGAGGCAGAGGCAAGATTGCTGAGTCAGAGGCTTGCCTGTGCTCCATAGTGAGCGCATGACCAGCCTGAACTACAAAGTGAGACTGTCACAGAAACTTAAAAAAAAAAAAATGAGCATCTTGACTTTTTTTTTTTTTTTTTGAGACAGGGTTTCGCTTTGTAGTTCAGGCTG